>CM060951.1:142934157-142959157 GCA_030765055.1 Mantis religiosa
AGATTTAGGCCGCGCCATGGCTGAGTGGTTGGACCGCCTGACTCTCACCTACGCGTCCCGGGTTCGATCCCAGGCGACCGCAAAGTGGGATTTGTGGTGGACAACGTGGCGCTGAGGTGGGTTTCTTCCAGGTCCTCCGGTTTCCCCCACCATCATTCCACCAATTGCTCCATCAGTCATTCATCTCAGGCGTTGGGCCGACCCCTCAATTCTGTTTTCATCTTAGGTCAGATGCTTCGGCTCCCTCGCTCTGAGGGAACGCAAGCTCCTCCTAACGTCGGCATTGACGAGAAAGGGAGATAAAAGAAACTTAGAAGAAGTTTCTAAACCTACTTTCTTATGTGAATTGAAATGTGCATTAATTTATAGCTCACATAAAGCAGATTTAGGCTTAGATTCCTAAGATTATTAAATGGATATACTGCTTTAAATAAAATCTCAAATTAAAAAAATTGACAAGACTTTGACAAAATTTCTCTGGATGAGGAATCCCAAGTATTGTATGCCGAAAAGATCAAGATATCTGGGAAGACTAACGGAATGTTCAGACATATTTTGAGGCGAAACATTCTTGTCTAACCTCTATTGTGCAGAAAAAGAACAACATTGAGTGCTTATCACGAATATTAATGAATGAAAACACTAATAAAAGCTAAATAAAGTTAAAACAACCTTCGTTCCTTAGAATAAAGAAAGAGCTTCTGCCGTAAGCTAGCTGCTAAGACGTAGTTCATAAGAAAGTGCCGGACATTTCCCAACGACTGCTTGTTATGGTAAATATGCCTAATTATTTTTTTCTAGGTGAAAGTGGAGCGTGCCATGCAGTAACTTATGTTAGAGGCGAGGGAGTGTTCCTGAACGTGCTACGAGTTAAACAGGCAACTTGTACCTGAATATTCAACACATGAGCATGGCTAAGAAACCAGGAGCACGCAGTATGAATTGTTTGTTAAACAGAAGGCTCTACAAATCACTTCGCACACGAGAAGCACGTCTGGGTAGTTTGAAATGCGAAACAAATAGCCTTCTTCTTTAAAAGCTAAACTATCCAATGTACTTCCTTTACTAGAAACTGGAGTGTTGCACCTGTTAAAACTCTACTCTTTGATTTGCGATGGATCTAAAATGGAGCTGCAGATTTTTTATATTGTAATAGGGAAAAACTCCACCTACCTTAATGGTGAAATTCAAGTAATAAAACAGTACTAATGCATCTTCTTTATAGAATACATTCATGTGTACACGTATATTAAGAGATTCAAATTAGGTATATACAACGAATATCAAAAAATAAATCTACAATCTTCAGTAAGCAGTTAAAAATACAAAAAGATAATCAGATTATTGTTCAAACAAAATAAAATTATACATCTCCAATGCATACTTTCTCATTGCAAGCATATGGCATTGAAATTGCTGATTCTTTGGCAAAAGAGGTAGGCTAAATTTTACAGAACTCAAATAAAGCAACCCTATTATTGTGGAAAAATTAGAGTTCAAGAAACGTCCAAAAAGAACTGCTCGGAATATCCAAAGTAATAAGAAATTCAGATCCAAGATCTGAAGCTTAGTAATATTTAGATTAATACTATGCAAGTAGTTCTGTCAAGAAAGAACTTTACACGTTTAGCTCTCAAAACTCCCCCATAGGAGCATGGACTGGACAGAAAACCAATGGAATATGTTCAAGTATTTTGGCACTGGATTAGTAGTACTGCTACTTTTTAATTTGACTTAAATATCTTTTAGTTTAGAATGTTCACTTAAAGAACGGCACATAAACAACCATAACATTTCACAACAGTCGCTTTCATTCTTTATTTAACTCAATCACTTTCTTTAATTGTCCCTAAATTATAGATGTATTTTTCGTTTTTTAAACCATCTCTCAACTTAAAACCAAACTCTTTTAATATAGGAATTCAAAATTATCTCTGAAATATTATTTTTCAATGACAGATATTTTGTGCTGTCTTGATCAAAGTTGAATACCATTTAAATCTTACCTTGATCTTGAGCTCATGAACTTCCTACCATATGCAACATCTGCTCACAAACTAATGTTGTTTTCCAGTAACTATTTCTGACGAATGTCGGGTAACTCTAAGCTCCATGGACCTTGAACACATATGAGCCTCATTTCACCCATTCCATTCATCGTCCGATATGACTTAACGTTGGAGGATATAAAATTACAAACAAAAAACTACTTCTATTATTGAGCATTGAAAAAGTAGTGTGCAATACACGTGCGATGAGCGCATTGAACAATACCAACAGTAGGAAATAATCGACTTTGTTTCTTAATTTAATTTGTATTAAGATGGGTACGATTTGCACTATTTAACATAATGAAATGAGCTTAAACTGTAAAGATAATAAGTTCAGGTAAAACTAACATAATAAAAACCATGTTTTGGAAATTTTAAGCAATTGTATGAACAAATACTCCATAAATATTATTGCTTGAAACTTGTTCTATGAAAAATGTGGTATCTGATTTCACCAGAAATACTTGTTTTCAGACCTCTAACTCCAAAACTAAGCATTTTAGAAACAGATTCATTTGTGTATGAATAACATAACCTAATAAATGAATACCAATAAATACGAATCCTCATGTTTAGCTTCAGCATCTTTCAAAGATGCGAAGACGTTAATGAAAATTCTTTCATTCTAAATTAATGTTTACATGGAAGATTATTCTAACATTTTGACTGGTTAAAGAATGCTAAACTTATAAAAGAAAAAAGTACTATCAGTTTTCTAGAGTGCAGTGTTTACACTTTATAAGTTGGATCTACTTTTTACAATCTCTACTATGCAGTTTTGCACAGGAAGTAAGGTAAACGCGAGTGAATCCGATCAATATTTTGAAATCGTTCACAAAAGCTCTATTTATGCCTAGGCATTCTAACTGTTTAGATGAAGAAGTTTATACTTTCGTTTTCATTTTTATTCCGAGCCTACAATTGTAACATGAATAGGTTGGCAAGGCGGATGAATAGGAATGGAAAGCAAAACAATGGAACATTCAATTCCATTACATATAGTAATCATGAGAACAAAATAACATCGCATTTCTACACTTGTTTCATGCATCTCACACACATTTTCCACATATCTAGGAATTGCTTCTTTCCCACAGCACCCACACAAATTTACTACTCTCCATTTTTCTAGGCCCATTTGAGCACCATTTCATTCATCGTCCGAAATGACTTAACATTGGAGGAGGTAAGTAAAAAAATGAATACTCCGCTTTGCTATAATACTCCCCGCCCGCTATTGTAGCGTTATCAGCACTAATCAAGTAACTATCATAACAAAAAGGATGATTATGGATGTAAGAAAATCCGTATTTTCTTGTTGTGCACAGTGCAATTACACACCTCATTTCCAGAAAAGAAGCTTGATTTTTCACTTAGTCTGAAGAAACAATCTTACTACACACTTATCTGTCTCAGGTAGTTAACTTCTTCGCTCACAAAGATCGTTCCAACACAATACACTACCGTCCCTTAGAGAGCAGATTTTGAAAATCAAATCCGAATCACCCGCACTTACCTTATTGTATTTCATCCAAAAATACTTATCGAGATTCCACCGGAAATATACGTTCTGGAACTGCCTGAATAAACAAATGACATTTCTAGAAAAATTGTCTAGGTGTGTGTGTGTGTGTGTGTGTGTGTGTGTGTGTGTGTGTGTGTGTGTGTGTGTGTGTGTGAACAACATTACACAAAAAGGAAGAACTGGTTATATAGGATGAATAAAAGAAACAGCGACAACGCTAGGTATGTCGTGCAGGACGGCAAACCGATCATTTTCCAAGCAGCAACCCATGTCCGGAAACTCACGGTTTGGGCGCAAAGTGTCCGTTCTACATGTCGACAATACAACGATTAAGTGGTATGCAGCACAAAGCACTTTAACATTACAAATGGGGTTCAAACTGGGTACCTCCTACACCAATGCAGAGCCTGCATCGGCGGCGATGAGCTTCACGTATAGGCTCTAATATGTGTGGTTGCCCTGAAAGAATTGCAATCGTTCCATGTACTCGTGCAATGGAGTCCTCCTCGAGGTTTCAGGAGTAATGCACACTATGTTTTTCATACTGCTCCTCAGAAAATGTCCAGCGGGATCAGATCTGGTGATCGTGCTGCCATGGAACGGGTCCTCCCTCTACCAATCCATTGAGGGATATGTAAAGTTGAGATGATTCCTCATATTTTTCTCAAAATGTGCTGGAGCTCCATCGTGTTGCTGCCACATTATCTGCCGAATGTGTAGAGGAACGTTCTCCAATAAGGTATGCAAAATATCTCAAAGAAATGTGAGGTAGGTTGATCCTGGATAGATAGACAAACTGAACAATTTACTGACATGACAAGGATTTGAACCACGGAACTCCTGGTTTCTATCCAGTCGCTCTTACCAATTAACTTAAATAAATCGGTCCTGTTAGTCTGTTTCGGAGTAGATACGGACAAATGATATGGTCAACAATTATTCCAGCCCATAAACATGTGTTGGTGACTTCGAACGACCTGCACACGTGGATTTCCGTCCACTCAACATGCACTTAGGACCCAGTTCTCTAACGTTGACGTTCTACAGCATCCAAATCTTGTGTTTCCGAACATGGGGCCCTTCTTAAAAAATTATCAGTGTGCTACCCTGCGCAACATTTTAAGCGTTGTCGGTGTTCTTTTTTTTTTTTTTTTTATCCCCTCACTCTGTATATCAAACTTCGTATTTAAGTTTAGCGTCTTTCAAGAATACAACACAAAGATTTTCAAGAAAATCCCCCATCCCATATAGGATTAGGATTTCACTACGGAGAGGACTGGGTACGTAGGCCACCATGCTGGGTCCATCGTACCTATGCCCCTATACACAGCGACCAAATGTTAAAATATTTCACTATCGATTAAGTCTACTGTATGTGCCTGTTCGCATTGTATTTCATTAACACGAAATAGAAAAAATAGCTTTCGTTAGAATCGATCACACACAAGTGTGAGTAGAGAAAGTCATGTAAATGTTACACATCACATGCTTCTATTTTAAAATGTCCAGTATGTCCAACAACTCGCCTGTGCTGCAGTTATCTGGGCGACGTGCGTGACCAAAGGGGCGAGCGGCAGCGGTGTAGGTCGCTATGTAATTGCCCCAGCCCGCATGTCAGCAAGTAAACAGGGATCTCATATCGCTTCAAGATTTGTTAACTTATTACGGCCAACTTGGAACATCTACATGCCTTAAGATTGTTGTTTAAAATTTGTGTGTAAAATAGATGCCAGAGTTCATGAACATCCTGTATATTGTAGTGATCTTACTAAGAACAAAAGAAGGAAATATTGCAATTCACTCAAAACAATGTGTTATTTTTATGCAATGACAACAATGGGATTGTTTTGAGTGCCTTAATAGTTAAAATGGGACTTTCAAAACTCACTTCAAACTATATATTTGAGATTGGATAAAAACAAAAGAAGTCATTTACTGAGCGAGGAATGCAGTTTGGTTTTCCTTCTCTTCTCAGTTCAGTTGTGTTCCATAGGAACAGTTTTAATTAGCGATTCGAAGCCGAATCCAACGATGAATTAGGTGAAATGATGCTCAAATGAGCCCAGGGTCCATAGAGCTCAGGCTTACCATATATTCATCGTTCAGCATAAGGGAAAACTCCGGTAAAACCTTATCCACACAATTCACCCTGACTAGATTCGAACGGGAGGCAAACACGCCACCAGCTACCGCTGACAGTTCAGTTTCGTTGAATAAAATATTAGTAATTTTAGTCATATTATGAGAATAGGTAGGTTACAAATCTTGGCTTTGTAATTAAATGAATACAGCTGATTCAGTGCTACCTATTATGGCAGGAAAGGTTTTTCTCAGGATCTGGCAAAAATTTAGAACTCTTAACACTTTGAAAACAGGCAAATACTCCATTCGTAATTACGGGAATTTAAACATAAAGTTTGAGGAGACTGGTTCTGTTGCTGATAAGAAGAAAACTGGAAAACCAAGGTTATCAATGATGTCACTGTTATTGAGATGCTTCATGTAAATAATGAAAGACATTTAATAATTATGGAATTAGTAACGTTACACAGTTATCGAGGCAACTTCAGATGAGTAATGCCACAGTTTGGAGATTTCAAAGAGTTTTTTTAAAAAAATGTATTTATTTAACAGAGGTGAAGATAGGTAGAAAGTGGAGCGGCTTTATCACAGCCTGGGGGAATCCCGCTGACGCACTCCCATATTCTAGGCGGAGTTGCAATGCAAGCTGCTAATAGCAGCAAGTGGGTAAAGAATGATGGCCAGGCGTCGATCATGACCAAGGCCCTGATCGAGGCGCGTGGGAGTAGGGTGCAACCTGTAAAGACAATATCTCTTTAGGGAATGACAGTGGGGGGCCATAAGTCCTGGGTGTAGTTAGTCAAGTTGGACTCATAGGGAAGGCGAAGGTTGGAGCCAGCTTGTTCCTTGAAGTTCAGATGGAAGTCTCGTTGTAGTGTGCAGACGGCGGTGCGTGGGTGGGGACGTGCTGGAGATCGGTAATTCTCCGGTGAAGCTGCACTTGTTCCTCCAGGATCTGATCTAGTTTGTCGTAAATGCTGTGTTGGTCTTTGGTAGTGATGTGTTTGTGAAGCTCTTTAGTCAGGTTACGTAGATCAGTGAGTTGTGATGGTTCGAAGGTCCTGATGTCGGCGATTTGCGTCGCTAGGTGTTGAGCCTTCCGTTTAAGTGAAAGGAGAGTATCCTTATTGGCAACTAGGGTAGATGAGATCCTTTTCAAAGAGAACATCTTGGCCTGTCCATATAAACTAAAGTTTACCTCAAAGAAAATGCCAAGCGGCGCAGATGTGATTTTTCTTTATTTGTGCAAGCAGAAATTCAAATTATTAATGATTAGATGGACAACTGTTTGCATACTTCTGTCTTAATGATGGAGTTAACACACATAACTGCAGAATTTGTTCAAAAATGACTTTCATATTTTAATTTACGAAGATCCTCATGATTTAAAAGTCACCATAGCTGGTATGGTGTAACTTCAATTCGCAGTTCATCATTGGACCTTATTCCTTCGAAAAAGACAAAATGTTAGTAAATGTGAGCACTACTATGGCATGTTACAAAACTTAAAAAATGAAATGAAATATGTAGTGTTTAACGCCCGCTTTTACTACATACGGCACCGCAGGCGATGACACTGATGATACATGAAATGAAGATGGAGCACCGGTGGAATGAGATGGCGGGGGAAACCGGAGATCCCGGAGAAAATCCGCCCCAGCGCCGTGTTGTCCATCACAAATCTCACTTTGCGGTCGCCTGGGATCGAACCCGGGCCGCCTTGGTGAGAGCCAAGCGGTCTAACCACTGAGCCACGGCGCGACCTTACAAAACTTCGTGAAGCCTAGACTGACGAATTACGAGAAACATGCCAGATGGTGGTTTGCCCCATATCCACACCCCTACAAAACAATTACCAAATCTTTAGCAATTGTGTCATCAGTTGATACTTTCCAACAAAGTGGCCGCCGCGATCTCCAGGTCTCAACCCGATCGACATTTTGCTGTGGGGTTACCTTAAAGAACGAGCTTTCGTGACACATCCAACAATTCGACATCAACTGAAAGATCCTATCATGCAATAAATTGCTAAATTTTCAAAATGCTGTACATGGAGTCGCAGGAAGCATAATGTACGACGAACAAGAGACGGAGGCCATTTCAATATTTTATATAGCCCCATTGCTTGCCTAGTATGCGACTTCCTTTTTATTTTTTAATTTTATTTTTTCTACTTAGTTGAGCTGATTGTGAAAGGCACTATAGATTTCTCTTAACTTATGGTCATATCATTTTTCAGCACTAATAAACATCTCTTGAATTCTTGCATGAACTGAAAGAATAGTTTTCATCATACTAAGTAATAATTAATATTGCAGAAACCCTCTAGATATTTAAGTGGAAATTGAGGTTGTCATCCAAAATATGAATAATATAGCAAAACACAAAGAATGCCTTTGGTAGGGGGAAAATGTTTCCAGGTTGCATTTATTATACAGGCAGAAACCGCAGCTCCAATTGTAACTGCTAACATTATTGGCTTCTTCCCTCTCTGTTTCCCTGTCATTAAATATCGGATTTGATGGCTAAGTTGGCCTACTGATCGTAAAGTCGCAAATTCAAACCCGGCCCAGACCGATGACATTCAAGTGGGCTTAGAAGTGACAACTCTATGTCGGTATATTTACAGGTATGTAAGGGAACGCCCGCGGGAAGAAATTCCAGCTCAAGGGCAGCGCTAATATATTCCTGACAATTGACAAAAGTTTTAAAAAACAAAACAGTATTAAGTACTGTCATTTTTTCTGCATATCCGCTATATTTGATGGAACGCGAGATAAATAAAGACCATAACAATCTGTTTTACTGTCTTTATTTTCATTTACATTTTGTTTTAACATCCGTCATATCGGCGATTTTTTTTTATCTTTTCAACAATTACTCATCAGCAGATCATACACACCAAGTGGGATGGCTCAAGCGGTATCAACTTTGGCTCGCATTCGGGAGATCCAGGTTCGATTCCCATAGCCTACCTACCTGAAACATGGGTTCTTTTCAGGGGTTTCCCGAGTCGCCAGGCAAATACTGGGAGATTAATTATATCTCCCGAATTTCCTGTCCCCCCATTTCATCTCCACCGTCATTTCATATCATCTCTCATATGATGGTCTTTTTGTGGTGGAAGTGCCGGCGTAAGTCTTGGCGCTGCATGGCAGGATGATATGCTGCTGGTAAACACTTCCTCCTTCGGTAGGACGGTCTCCGGGCCGGCTGAAGGACATTTCAGGACCACGGTGAATGGGATGCCAGTTGTACTGGTATGCCGGGAGTTTCTAATTGGACAGTTGTATGGACCTTACCCTCTGCACTATCGTGGCTCCTTGCGACGGTCACCCTTTGCCTCCTCTGGCCTCTTCCACCCAGGGAGTGATCCATTTTGGACATAGGTACAATAGACCATGACTGGAACTCCGTACCGAGTCCTCTCCATACCATCCAATCTAATCCATACCCACACATTTACACTCTCATTTATGCTTCCAGACTCCAGACGAGAAAAAGTCCTAACTCAAGGAAAATTCTCATGCTTCAGCCACATAGTCTGGAAGTATGAATTAGAGTGCGAATGTGTGCGTGATCAAATGTTTAAAACACAACGATTACGAGTTAACACCTTCGATATGTTCCAAAGGAGAACGGCTGCCGATATGACCATAGGAGTTAAAGGCGTGTTATAAATGGAACAAAAAATATATTTAAAATTTTAAGAAGTGTACTTTATATTTAGCTGAAGTTTTGTTCACACACACACACACACGCGCGCGCGCGCGCGCGCGCGTGGCATTTTTTCAAAAAGAAAATATATTTTTTTTTAACCAAGGTGCCTCAAATATAAATTTCCAGTAAAAATCTATATTGAATTAAAGGATAAAGAGAATTGAAAAACAGTCAATCTGCATGTCTTAATTGGTTAGACGCTAGTCTACTGATAACAAATTCTTGGGTTCAAACATGGCCCACCCCGTGACCGTGTCGTAGCGTAGCTGGTAGCATGTCTGCCTCACGTTCAAGAAGTCCGGAGTTCCAATCTCGGTCATCGTGAGTTATCTAGATACGGTATTTTCCGGGTTTTCTCTTATCCTGAAAGATTACTGTCACATAATTCCAAGCTCTATGGAACCTGGACTCATTTGTGTATCATTTCATCCGTTTCATTCATCGTCCAAAATGACTTAATGATGTAAGACTTTAATTTAGTAAAAAAGGCCCAGACCGATGGTTTTTAAGTGCTTAAAAGCGATAACCCTATGTTAGTAGATTTACTGGCATATAAAAATCTGCGGGACGAAATTCCGGTACACTGGCGACGCTGGCAATTGACAACGTCGTTAACAAAGTGTTTTAAAAAATATGAATAAAAAGAGACATTTGCTTTCACTTGTACTTTTTCAAGTAAATACCTACATGAAGTAAATCTTTGCAAGGCCCGTAAACTTGTATGTATACTCTAGAAAGAGTAGAATAAAACGCAAGAAATTACAGCAGAAGTATCTATTTGCAAACTTGGTTAGAAGCAACCTCATTGACCGTCAGTCTATCTCTGCCTCTGTTCAAATTGTAGCTCAAATGCTTATTTGACAACAAAACCATATAGAGGACAGAATTAAGTTCTCGAAAACTTAAAAGTATTACTTAGGTTTGAAGATAAAAGTAGGTATTGATTATTTAATCGATTATTTTCTTACCAGCGTGGAGAAACACATGAGATATAATTATGCAACAAAAAATGTGAATCTTTCCCTGCCTATGCGATCTTAGTTACAAACATGAAATGTCCGAAGATTTAAGACAATTTGTAAAACGACATTGAGCATTTCTGAAAGAATTGGCAGAAAGCAAATGAGGAAACGAACCCAAGAAAAAAAAAAGTTTTCAATAAATTGATGAACCTTGGTGACTGGTACAATGGACTGTACACCCATAGAGATAAAGCATAACCCTACTACAGAGCAATGCACTCGTTATAACGCATATCAGGCGATGAGTAAAGAAACCAACGGAGTATGATTATGCTTACATCACTTATTTAGGCTGATCCAATAGTGATCCTTTTGGAATATAATATCATAACCTTAGTTTTAGGTGCGAACTCCTTCACTAAAACAGTGTTAACAGTAAATACCCGAAAGTAAACCGGAAAATTGGCAAGTATTTGCTAGCAAGTATGCTCTTCTTTTGCACTTCCTTGATAAATAAGTTGTTGTAACAATTTACTAGTTGTTATTTGCTTCTGGTAAAAGGAAATGTGAGTGTTCGTTTTCTCACACTGATAGCAGTAGTTCGTACCACCTGGCTGGGGACTGACAAGCCTGGTCATTCCTTTATGCTATCAGTTTTAGATAATGAGCATGAAACGACGGTGCGAGTATCATATCCCACGCTTAAAACAGGATACCAACGCATTTTTACATAACTGCACTCAAAAAGGTACATATATATATATGTTTATGATTCTGAAAAACTATGCCATTTCGGTAATCAAAATTTGACAGATATACGATCAGGGCGAAAAGTATCAACTTCCGGTTATTTGCTATATCCTAACACAATTTCAAACCACTTCTTATGCAAAAGAAGATTATAAGAATCATTACTAACACTCGCAGCGGACGCTGTTGCTATTTAGAAGATTCAAGATATTAACCCTTCCTTGTGTGTGCGTGAGAGAGAGAGCGAGCGAGAGAGAGAGAGCGAGAGAGAGAGAGAGAGAGAGAGAGAGAGAGAGAGAGAGAGAGAGAGAGAGAGAGAGAGAGAGAGAGAGAGAGAGAGAGAGAGCTGTTCAATAAAGAATGATCACAATTTTTTTGACAACGTATCTTTACTCATCCTCATAAATTTGATGGTCCTTCTCAAAATAGTCTCCCCTGAATGCGATGTACTTGTCCCAGCGTTTCTGCCAGTCTTAAAAGACATGCTCGAAACCATTTTTTGAAAGATCCTTCAAAATCGCCTCCGCAGCCTTCACCACTGCTTCTGATGATGGATAATGCCTCACACGAAGGTGTTTCTTCAAGTTAGGCAATAAATAAAAGTCACACGGGGCTAAATCCGGTCTATAGGGAGGGTGAGGGATGCACTTCACGTTGATATTTGCAAGATATTCAGCAGCAACATTGGCAATATGTGACCGCACATTATCGTGGTGCAGCATTTAGCCTGCTTCATGGAAATGTGGTCTTTTGCGCCTGATATGGACTTGCAATGTTTTCAGGACATACCTGTAGTATTGTCCAGTTACTGATGTGAGTGCAGGTACAACGTGCTCATAAACCATTCCATGAATTTCAAAGAATGAGATGACCATAACTTTCCCAGCAGAAGCAGCCACTTTTGCTTTTCGGGGGCTGATCATGAAGGAGATTTCCACACTGAGCTTTGCTGTTTGCTCTCAGGATCAAAATGATGTAACCAAGTTTCATCAGCAGAGATTACGTTTGAAAGAAACTCCGGATCTTCCTCTAACATCAACTTCAACTGCACGCAGACCTGCATGCGAATGTCCTTTTGTTCGGGAATCAACAGTCTTGGAAGCCATCGCGTACAAACACGTCTCATGTGTAATGTTTCTGTCACTAACGTGTGGGTGGCACCCAATGAAATGTTCAGTATTTCATAAAGTGATATTAAGGTAATTCGTCGATCCTCTCTCACAATGGCAGCAGCAGTGTTGATGTTTTCTTCCACAAGAGCAGTAACTGGAGCACCGGTTCCCCCTTCCTTTGAAATTGATTGTCTCCCCTCTTTAAACACTTTAAAGCACCTTCGAGCTGAGCTGTAGGGAAGAACAGACTCTCCATAGGCCTTCTGTAACATTGTATAGGCCTCAACTGAAGATTTGTTGAGACGAAAGCAGAACTTCCAAGCCGCGTGTTGTTTCTCGCGTGTTACCTCCATTTCAGCAGTAGGCGATACTGAACATGTCTTAACTTGCCTGGTTCTCACAGGTGGGAACCAGGAGTACCAAGAATGAAACTACTACGGCGTGTTTATTTCACATTAAGCTGACAGAATATAATAAGATTAAATGTTAGTGCAAAAAATTATGACCGTAAAAAAGTTATGATCATTCTTTACTGAAGAGCCCTCGTATATACTCTCGGTCCTAAAATTCTTTGTGTGCAATTGGGCCTCATTTATAAGAATTAATGTAATTCATAGACTAAACAACAGACAAAAGTGTAATATCCATTATCCCAGTGCTAAAATTTCTTGCTTTTATGGTGTATTATGAAACCATCAGAATATTTGACGCTCTTCCTAATGATCTTAAAGGAAACCCTGATGATTTCAGTGCTTTTAAAATGCTGCTCGAGAGTATCTATTCTCAAAATCATTTTATTCTGTACGCGATTATTGAACGATAAATTATCGTGATAATGCTTATGTAGCTCTGTAAGTAGAATCTAACTGTACCAATGACAAATCATTGCCAATTTACCTTTGATGCCTGTTTAAAAGCTATTTAAATGTATATGTATTGAGGAAATGACAATAAATGGTATCCGTTAAAAATATAATATGAAATTTTATGACATACTAGAAAAAAGCCAAGTGAAAGTTGATTAAAGGTATTAGATTCCGTATCAGATAGATGTGTATATAAGGGGCCCAACTGCAGCGGTTATCAGCGCCCTTTAAAAAACCAATCATGACAAAAGACAGATATAAACAGTTCTAAAACTTAATAAAAGTGTAAATAAAGTCAAAAAATATATGTAAACAAGGCAAGACACAAAGAAAATAAACAGAAATATAAGGCCAAAAGGCGCAAAAAAACAATTCCCTTCACTAAATTCTAAAATCTAACTTAGAAGAAAACTTAAAAACCTTCTCCACCGCTTTGTTGTCATCCGCCAGCATCTCTGCAAAGCTGGCCCGCAGCTGCAGAGACTTCCTAAGACGTGCTAGGCAAAAATACTCTAGCAACACATTATGGCCGGAGAAAGCTTCGTTGCAAAATGGACAAACTGCAGCAGGGTCCTTTCTTAACAAATAACTATGTGTAAAAAAGCAGTGCCTAATACGGAACCGAACCACCTCCTCACGACGAGATGATCGAAGGAGGTAACCTAGGGAATTGGAAGTTCTTTCAAAGATCTAAGTTTGTTGCTGCGGAGAGCGGACCACTCTTCCCGCCAGCGGGACTGTAGAGCTCTCCGCAATTCAAGCATAAAATCTTCCGATGTGACAAATGATATCTTAACCCTGGGCTGCGTGGTAGCCATCTTTGCTACTGTATCTGCCATTTCATTCCCCGCAAGCCAACGTGACCAGGAATCCATGCACACACCACGCTAATGCCGGAAGCGTGTAAAACGTGGAGGGCATTCTGGATACGCTGCACAATGGGGTGGTAGTTGTATAGCTGCCGAAAGCTTTGTAGTGCATTAAGGGAATCGCTCAGGATTAAGCAGTCTCCCATTTTTCGTATGGTTCGGTTCCACACACATAAGCACAACCAACACCATTTGAGCTCTTTGAGCCATCAGTATAAATTAAAAACCGTCTTTATAACGTGGTAAAAATTCTAAAAACATGTGCGGATACCTGACTTAGACATGGTAGATTTATCGTATTGTCATGCCCAGGTCTACGTGAGACGTTCTACAGAAACAAGGAGGGTTATCCCTGCTTCGCCCCCCCCCCCCCATTTTGCTTTTCATGTTGTCTGTATATAACGTATCTCTTATGTTAAATTTTCAAGTACATATGTATGCTGTTGAACTGTATACCTCTGGACATGTTCAGTGTTCACAGTCTTTTGTGGCTACATGTGAACCAACTGAATGCAAATCTAATCTAAACCAATCACAATTATTACGATGCAACGCAGAAAACACTATGCATTTTTATAAACCTCATTATTTTTATACAATCAGCTTCCTGTATGATTCACGAATGGATTTCCAAATGATTCAATAGTAGGAAAATCGCGTTTTTTGCACTTAATAAACAGTTAACATTTTGAAATGTATTTAACTCGAATAAAAAAAAAAAGTTAGAAAAAACATTCTAATTAGTGTTATGTTAAAAAGAAGGAATCCAAACTGATTGTAATGCTGAACAGCATCTAGATGGTTATGAAGAATTTACCAGATCATTGTTACACCAATGAAAGAATTTGGATCCTAAAGCATTGAAATATTCTGGACAGTAACATTTTGGAAATTTGAATGAGTTTTGACAACACGGCGCTGAAGTTAATTAGTTTTCTCCGGGTCCTACGGTTTTCCCCGCCAGCATTCCACCAATTGCTCCATCATCATCTTTCCTATCATTTCATTTCGCTCTCATTCTGTCATCCACTTCCCTCACGCTCATACCAGGCTCCAGGCTGATCACCCATCCTGGATTCTCTCTCTCACTGATCCAGAGATTCTTTTCCTCAACCCGCAAAAGGGTTAAGAGGATCAAGAATACCCTGACACCATGTAGTGGTATAAGAAGGCAGTTAAAGAAGAAGAATCAGTTTTGAAAAATGTTACTGCATGGCCAGGATTTGCGACACGATTTTACTTCGCTGGGACAAGATGTTATTCTAGCTTCTTCTCCTTTTTTTAAATGCCATTTATTTCTGAGTATCTTCAAAGCAATCTCATTATCATGTGTCGTAAAAGAGAAGTAACTGCGAGGGTCCGGTTCGATTTCTGATGGGACGGAGTGGGAACTTTTCTCTAGTCAAGATTAAATTTGGCACTTCTGAGATATTTATGTAAATTATAAAATTTAGAATGATCAAAATTGTGTATAATTATTTACATATACACGCTACACATTCAGAAATAAGCACATTGACACCATACTAAAATTAAATAAAAATTAATAAGTTCACATATACACTAAACAGCAGAGAAAGTAAAAACGTAAATAAAAGCTAAGTGCATCTTTATAAAACATTGCAGGAACTTATCAGAAACTGTAAAGTAGAAATATTCACGATGCGTGTTTTTCAGTTGTTGCTTGAGAAACATTTCTTGCTTTCTCTACAATATACAAAGAAGTTTTGCATTCCGCGCAAAAATTCATACAGATATTTCAGTGGAATTGCACGTTTTGAAGTCTCCTGAAAGTTTTCGTATGTTTGTGTGTGCGTGTGTGTGCGTGCGTGTGTGTCTCTGCGTGTAAACAGCGTGTAAACAAGAATGTGATACATTTTCGTAGTGGTTTTCACACAAGCTGCTTTTATTTCTAGATCAAGGAAAATGTAATCCAAACGTTAATCAACGTTGTTCAATGAACCAATGTCGTGATATGTGGCTGGTTGCTAACGTTACCATTTTGAGTACAAAAGTAACTGAACAGGTGCAGAAGTCTTGTATTAAACCTGTAGCATATAGTTATATTCACTAGCAATACTCATTAAAGAATATGTTTTCATTATACAGTTTATACATTTTCTTGATGAACAGTGTACTGCCTACTGTAATCATAAATTATTATCCAACACTTTATTGGTTGTCCTGGCACAGTATAATCTAATATACATTATGTCTGACAGTGCACAGCCGCAATGTTAGTAGTTATCACAAGACGCTAAAAAGTACAATCACAGTCCGAAGTCATCTTTGTTGTTACGCCTTAAGCTTTTATGTAACTAAGCTCTTCACATCATGTTTGCGTTCATTTATCATTAAAGTTTTATATATATTATCAGATAATCAATTAATACAACTATATATATATGAGTTTTGGGAATAATTGGCAGTGTATCTTTATCGTCAATAGCAGAATTGTTATATCTTAAATAACAAGATGAAATGCACAAACAAAATAATCACTGATTATTTCGTCGTAAAGGTTAGATGAAAGGACGTTCAACTGCAGGTCATCAGCGTTCAGCATAAAGGTCTTTTCTACAACTGCTACTGATCAATTTCAAGAAAACATATAAATGCACATCAAATTATGCTGTATTCAACAGCAACGTTGTAAAAATTAACTGAATAGAGAAACGCAGATTTTTTTCTTTGCTTCCTGAAGGATTTTATTAACGGTATTTATAATTTATGATGTTCTTGATTTCAAATCATACAATAGCAGAGTTTAGAGAATGCATTAAAGATCTATTAAATAATCAGGAATGGTGGGACCATGCTCTACATACCACAAGCAATAATAACAAAAAATGCTAAAAGGCCCATTAACCAAATAGTAACATCCACAATTCGTAGATAACGATCCCTTTGTGAAAGTGTGAAGTCTTCTCAAAATTCATCTATTATGGAGACCTCAACTATAATTGATAATGCAGGAATAAGCTAACCATACTTGGGATGATATATGCATATCTATTCTCTTACATCTACTTACAGCTTAACTAGTAGCCTAAACCGTTAACTAGTTGCTAGGCGCTATTTAGTATTCTGTAACTTCATAAAAATAATATATTGTTGAAACAAGGCAAAGCAAAGGCAGAGACCACATCGATAACGGTAGCTAAAAGCGCATAGTCTTTTAGTGGTTCTTGTCTCTTAAAGAGTAAAACAGTAACAATCTTCTCAGCTAAAAGTTTAAGAACAGCACAAATATTTGACCTCATATGGATGAAGAGTATGATATGAACCTGATATTGATGAAAATTATGATATGAACCTCATATGGATGAAGATTATGATATGAACCTCATATGGATGAAAATTATGATATGAACCTCTTATGGATGAAGATTATGATATGAACCTCTTATGGATGAAGATTATGATATGAACCTCATATGGATGAAGATTATGATATGAACCTCACATGGATGAAAATTATATGAACCTCATATGCTCGGTCAGGGTGAGTTACCTGGATAAGGTTTTTCCGGGGTTTCCCTTATCCTGTAAGACGAATGTCGGGTAACTCTAAGCTCCATGGACCCCGGACTCATTTGAGCATCATTTCATCCATTCTATTCATCGTCCGATATGACTTAACGTTGGAGGACGTAAATTACAGAAAAAAACTCATATGGATGAATATTATGATACTATCCTCTTACGGATGAAGACTATGTCATGAGCCTCATATGGATGAAGACTATGATATGAACCTCATATGGATGAAGATTATGATATGAACCTCATATGGATGAAGACTATGATATGAACCTCATATGGATGAAGACTATGATATGAACCTCATATGGATGAAGACTATGACATGAACCTCATATGAATGAAGACTATGATATGAACCTCATATGGATGAAGACTATTATATGAACCTCATATGGATGAAGACTATGATATGAACCTCATATGGATGAAGACTATGATTTGAACCTCATATGAATGAAGACTATGACATGAACCTCATATGAATGAAGACTGTGATATGAACCTCATATGAATGAAGACTATGACATGAACCTCATACGGATGAAGACTATGACATGAACCTCATATGGATGAAGACTATGACATGAACCTCATATGGATGAAGACTATGATATTAACCTCATATGGATGAAGATTATGACATGAACCTCATATGGATGAAGACTATGATATGAACCTCATATGGATGAAGATTATGATATGAACCTCATATGGATGAAGACTATGGCATGAACCTCATATGGATGAAGACTATGACATGAACCTCATATGGATGAAGACTATGATATGAACCTCATATGGATGAAGATTATGATATGAATCTCATATGGATGAAGATTATGATATGAACCTCATATGGATGAAGACTATGACATGAACCTCATATGAATGAAGACTATGATATGAACCTCATATGGATGAAGACTATGACATGAACCTCATATGGATGAAGACTATGATGTGAACCTCATATGGATGAAGACTATGATATGAACCTCATATGGATGAAGACTATGATATGAACCTCATATGGATGAAGATTATGATATGAACCTCATATGAACAAAGACTATGATATGAACCTCATATGGATGAAGACTATATGAACCTCATATGGATGAAGACTATGATATGAACCTCATATGGATGAAGACTATGATATGAACCTCATATGGATGAAGACTATGACATGAACCTCATATGGATGAAGACTATGACATGAACCTCATATGAATGAAGACTATGATATGAACCTCATATGGATGAAGACTATGATATGAACCTCATATGGATGAAGACTATGATTTGAACCTCATATGAATGAAGACTATGACATGAACCTCATATGAATGAAGACTGTGATATGAACCTCATATGAATGAAGACTATGACATGAACCTCATACGGATGAAGACTATGACATGAACCTCATATGGATGAAGACTATGACATGAACCTCATATGGATGAAGACTATGATATTAACCTCATATGGATGAAGATTATGACATGAACCTCATATGGATGAAGACTATGATATGAACCTCATATGGATGAAGATTATGATATGAACCTCACATGGATGAAGACTATGGCATGAACCTCGTATGGATGAAGACTATGACATGAACCTCATATGGATGAAGACTATGATATGAACCTCATATGGATGAAGATTATGATATGAACCTCATATGGATGAAGATTATGATATGAACCTCATATGGATGAAGACTATGACATGAACCTCATATGAATGAGGACTATGATATGAACCTCATATGGATGAAGACTATGACATGAACCTCATATGGATGAAGACTATGATGTGAACCTCATATGGATGAAGACTATGATATGAACCTCATATGGATGAGGACTATGATATGAACCTCATATGGATGAAGATTATGATATGAACCTCATATGAATGAAGACTATGATATGAAGCTCATATGGATGAAGACTATGATATGAACCTCATATGGATGAAGACTATGATATGAACCTCATATGGATGAAGGCTATGATATGAACCTCATATGGATGAAGACTATGACATGAACCTCATATGGATGAAGACTATGATATGAACCTCATTTGGATGAAGACTATGATATGAACCTCATATGGATGAAGACTATGATATGAACCTCATATGGATGAAGACCATGATATGAACCTCATATGGATGAAGATTATGATATGAACCTCATATGGATGAAGACTATGATATGAACCTCATATGGATGAAGACTATGACATGAACCTCATATGGATGAAGACTATGATATGAACCTCATATGGATGAAGACCATGATATGAACCTCATATGGATGAAGATTATGATATGAACCTCATATGGATGAAGACTATGATATGAACCTCATATGGATGAAGACTATGATATGAACCTCATATGGATGAAGACTATGATATGAACCTCATATGGATGAAGACTATGACATGAACCTCATATGGATGAAGACTATGACATGAACCTCATATGAATGAAGACTATGATATGAACCTCATATGGATGAAGACTATGATATGAACCTCATATGGATGAAGACTATGATATGAACCTCATATGGATGAAGACTATAATTTGAACCTCATATGAATGAAGACTATGACATGAACCTCATATGAATGAAGACTGTGATATGAACCTCATATGAATGAAGACTATGACATGAACCTCATACGGATGAAGACTATGACATGAACCTCATATGGATGAAGACTATGACATGAACCTCATATGGATGAAGACTATGATATTAACCTCATATGGATGAAGATTATGACATGAACCTCATATGGATGAAGACTATGATATGAACCTCATATGGATGAAGATTATGATATGAACCTCATATGGATGAAGACTATGGCATGAACCTCATATGGATGAAGACTATGACATGAACCTCATATGGATGAAGACTATGATATGAACCTCATATGGATGAAGACTATGACATGAACCTCATATGAATGAAGACTATGATATGAACCTCATATGGATGAAGACTATGACATGAACCTCATATGGATGAAGACTATGATGTGAACCTCATATGGATGAAGACTATGATATGAACCTCATATGGATGAGGACTATGATATGAACCTCATATGGATGAAGATTATGATATGAACCTCATATGAATGAAGACTATGATATGAAGCTCATATGGATGAAGACTATGATATGAACCTCATATGGATGAAGACTATGATATGAACCTCATATGGATGAAGGCTATGATATGAACCTCATATGGATGAAGACTATGACATGAACCTCATATGGATGAAGACTATGATATGAACCTCATATGAATGAAGACTATGATATGAAGCTCATATGGATGAAGACTATGATATGAACCTCATATGGGTGAAGACTATGATATGAACCTCATATGGATGAAGGCTATGATATGAACCTCATATGGATGAAGACTATGACATGAACCTCATATGGATGAAGACTATGATATGAACCTCATATGGATGAAGACTATGATATGAACCTCATATGGATGAAGACTATGATATGAACCTCATATGGATGAAGACCATGATATGAACCTCATATGGATGAAGATTATGATATGAACCTCATATGGATGAAGACTATGATATGAACCTCATATGGATGAAGACTATGACATGAACCTCATATGGATGAAGACTATGATATGAACCTCATATGGATGAAGACCATGATATGAACCTCATATGGATGAAGATTATGATATGAACCTCATATGGATGAAGACTATGATATGAACCTCATATGGATGAAGACTATGATATGAACCTCATATGGATGAAGACTATGATATGAACCTCATATGGATGAAGACTATGATATGAACCTCATATGGATGAAGACCATGATATGAACCTCATATGGATGAAGACTATGATGTGAACCTCATATGGATGAAGACTATGATATGAACCTCATATGGATGAGGACTCTGATATGAACCTCATATGGATGAAGATTATGATATGAACCTCATATGAATGAAGACTATGATATGAAGCTCATATGGATGAAGGCTATGATATGAACCTCATATGGATGAAGACTATGATATGAACCTCATATGGATGAAGACTATGATATGAACCTCATATGAATGAAGACTATGATATGAAGCTCATATGGATGAAGACTATGATATGAACCTCATATGGATGAAGACTATGATATGAACCTCATATGGATGAAGACTATGATATGAACCTCATATGGATGAAGACTATGATATGAACCTCATATGGATGAAGACTATGATATGAACCTCATATGGATGAAGGCTATGATATGAACCTCATATGGATGAAGACTATGACATGAACCTCATATGGATGAAGACTATGATATGAACCTCATATGGATGAAGACTATGATATGAACCTCATATGGATGAAGACTATGATATGAACCTCATATGGATGAAGACCATGATATGAACCTCATATGGATGAAGATTATGATATGAACCTCAGATGGATGAAGACTATGATGTGAACCTCATATGGATGAAGACTATGACATGAACCTCATATGGATGAAGACTATGATATGAACCTCATATGGATGAAGACCATGATATGAACCTCATATGGATGAAGATTATGATATGAACCTCATATGGATGAAGACTATGATATGAACCTCATATGGATGAAGACTATGATATGAAGCTCATATGGATGAAGACTATGATATGAACCTCATATGGATGAAGACTATGATATGAACCTCATATGGATGAAGACCATGATATGAACCATGCCCATTTTAGGGTAAACCTAAGCAATTGCTTTATTTTTATTGGAAAGTATTCTGCTTTAAAACAGAGATACAGAGGTTCTAGTTTTATAGGCTTAGGTTTCTTTTGCACGGAATTGGCTGAAATGCACTTGAAGGATACTGTTGTGTATTTATTTACTGCACAAAGTTATTAAAGCTGCCACAAGGCCAGTGAAAGTTTAATTAATAACTTAGTAAATGGAACTTAAGACTCTGTTGAAGTACTCCCCTTTTAATAAAAGTTGAATGTAGCTTATCGATCATTGGAAACATTTGCTTGAGACTAGCCATGGTTGTTACCGTTGACACAGACACATGCCACTAAGTTCGGCAACAGTATGAGAAAGCCTACATGCACATCCTTTCCTAATTGCTTAGATAAACCAGCTCCTCACGTTGTGACAGTTAACAGAGTTTTTCTAACCTTGCCTATTCCATGTTACATGTTGGAGGAAGACCAGTTCTATATGGAGCATTGTTGACGTTTTAAAACAGAGATAAAAATAAGCACCTTATTAAGAAAATCCTATAGAGATTTGCTCGGTTTTGCATATCGTAATAAAATATATTCACAAAAACAGTTTCAATGGGTAATATTACGGTAGTAGATATCTTGTGGTAGCCAGGAGGATGAACTGAATCCGCTTGTTTAAAACCACCATTCATACAAGAGTTTGTGAAAAATAAATCAACGACTACGCCACGAAACATTTCAAGGAGTACCGCTTAAGTCGCGGGAAAACTTAAAGGAAATAACAAAGAATGTTTCGGAAATCGTTAATAGCATGGTTATATTATACAGCATTTACAGTACGTACTTACACTTTATCAAGGTACTTTTATGTAATTTTATAGATAAGAGTATATAACGTTTCACTGACTATTTTCAGAAAATTGTTTTAAACGCGAATTTTAATACAATCTTAAGCTCTTTTTTGTTGTAATTTACGTCCTCCAACGTTAAGTCATATCGGACGATGAATGGAACAGTTGAAATGATGCTCAAATGAGCCCAGGGTCCATAGAGCTTAGAGTTACCCGACATTCCTCTTTCAGGATAAAGGAAAACCCTTACCTTATCCAGGTAACTCACCCTGACCGAGATTCGAACTCGGGACCTCTTGAACGTGAGGCAGACTCACTACCATCTACGCTACCGAGGCGGGCTGCTCTACTCTTACAAGTCAACAAAGAAAGCAGAACTTTTCCAGAACCGAATTGTGTTTACCTCAAGTAATAGTGCCGAATCCCTTCAAATTTCTCGAAACATTCTTCCCCTAACGAATTGTATTCTGCAGATTTTGTACTTCCATATCTTGTCATTATGTCACTGTTTCAGTCTATGCTAGTCACTTCAGAGTAAACATTTCCTCCGTTTAGTTCCAAACAACACTGTAGAAAGGGAAGTAAAATACTACCTTGGAGTGGCTACACTTACGTTTTCCAGAAAAGATGAAGAAGTTGTGCATATAAAATGTTTTACTTAAACTTTCCACTGAAGAGATAATTTTACTGGAGACTCAAGAAGTCTGATATGGTATCACGTAGAATTGACTGTTGAGAACATTCAGAAGAGGAAAATGCACAGGGACGTGAAACAGTCACACTATCACAATGTTAATGTGAATGAACCTATGAACACTTACATTTAATATAAATGCATGCATAAAATCATATGTTTTTCTATATTCTTATACAGACTGTTCTTACAAATGTGTTGTTTACTTCATTTAAACATTTGGAGAAATTACCTTATTGCTAATTTTCGTGAAGTATGAAGAGAATATGAAAGTGCGAGTTTGAACGAGGTCTACCCGGAAGCCCGACGACTTCCTTTCTAATACCAGGGAACGCTACAGCATTTTCGTGGGTGTTTCCTTGGGCCAAAATCTTGAGCTTAAAAATGCCCCCCTTTCGGGTGGAAGTGGATATACGCCACTTAGGCGCGTCAACTTATCCGGACAGACTACCGATAACCATGCTACTAGCTCTGCAGGCAAGCACCGGGATTCTTTCAGCCGTTCCTCAGCCTCGTCTTGGTGACCAGGCCAACAGGAACACCCAATTGCCTGTGGGAGGCGGGAACCACTACCCCGTCGAGTCCAACTCAATCCAAACAACTTCCATTTGGGAGAAAATATGAAAGTACAGTAAGCTTTAAACGATAGTCAGATCTGTTTTAAGAGCACAGCTGGTCCCTAAGACTTCGAAATTCCATTCTCTTTGCATGACCTAAAGATAAAGGAATGAATAACGACTTCCCATTTGATAATTTTTATATGTACAGTAAAATTATAACAAATAACAAGAAATATCTCGACAAAGGTTCATTCCAGGTTTTGGTGAGATCTACATGATTTTTGTAGTAATATTTTATTTCTTACGGTTCACCAGTTATGCAAAAAGCATCCAGATCTAAGAGTATGAAGACATCTAATGTAGATTCAAGATATTCCTATACATTTAATTTGTCACAAAAATGTCTAAATATATGCTGTTTTAAACAAGTTCGTTAGAACTATTTTTTAGATTATCAAAAATTTTCAAAAATGTTTCCTACGAAAGGCAGTTTCGGGCTGAGAGATTTTGCTTGAAAATCTTCATGTTCCACTGTTGAAAGATGCTGAACTAAACACCAAGTATTTAACACATTTTTTGTTTTTGAGTTATACTGC
>CM060951.1:142961657-142989157 GCA_030765055.1 Mantis religiosa
ACGTCTCTCGTTGCTTTACCATACGCAAAGAACCTAAATAAATCACTGCGGTACATTTCAAATGTCTATTGTGGCAATAACCATCACTCAACTCACATAACTACACCACTAACAACTCAATTAACAACTGACTACACTCTAATACTTTGCGGGGGTTTTATACCTCTAGTCATTGTTCTAGAATGCAGTCGATCGTTCGATAACAATCACGACGCAGCGAGAGAAAACGGAACTATCCAGACATCTCTGTGTCTTTCTCTCTCGGCAAACATCCAACTTTGCGCGCCACTGTCTGTCTCTGCTTTCCTGCCCGCGCGTCACTCTGCCTCTTTCTTTCATGCGCACGGGCAGGCACTTGCTTGTCGCGGCTCCAGCATAAAAAATGCGATCGGTGACAATATTAACTGGAACTTCGCTTGATCTTTAAATGTTGCTAAAAGTGTACCTCTCTTTTCTTTTTCTTTTTCTTTTTTATTAAAAAAAGCGATAAAACGAAACCACAAAGCTATAAATCTATTTCAGTGTTAGCTAATTTTATTAATGCTTAAAACTGCTAATAAACAGCAACTTACAGCATATTTTGCAAAAACGAAACTAAAATAAAAAAGGTAAAAACTGTCCAGTTTGGATTTAAAAGTGGTGCATCTACATAAGATGTTTTTGTGAAACTATATCTTTAGTTATTTCAGTTTTTGAATGACATGATAATTATTTGCAATTTATATTATATCTCTAACACTTTTGACTGTCTAATCCACGATATATTGGTTTATGGTACAGTAGACATGGAAATGAAATTATTTAAAATCTATCTATCCAACCGCTAACAATGCTTACATTACGATAGTAATTATTTAGATGTTGGATATGTTAACAGTGGAGTATTCCAGGGTAAAGTCTTGGGTGCTTTGCTAATTTGAATTATGATAAATAATAACTCTTTACTATCTGGTAATGGTATGGCCCTCTATGGCTCTCATAAAAATATTACTGGTTATGTCGCATATGGATGATGCCTCACATGAAGGTGGTTTTCTTAAATTCTAATAGAGTTTTAAGATAAATACGGACAAAAATTAGTGTATAGGTTTAACATTAAAGGGAGTTTACAATAGCAATTCGTGAATTAAACTATTGGGTATTGTGCTAAATGGTAAATGAATCTGGACCAAACATATTGCTTACATTTTTAGCAAGTTGTCCAGAGCAATTTTCTTACTAAGAAATACTATGAAGAAGCTACTACTTCTTAAACGATGTTTACATTGGCTTATTTTGCGTTATTTCACTATGGAGTTATTATTTGGGGGAGTTCTAGTAAAACAACTGATATCTTTAAAAGTATAAAAGAAAGCACTCCAAGTCATTACTGGGTATCATTATAATTCATTATAATTCACTATAAATATTGGGGAAAGTGCATGAACAGTAGGTAATGCGTACATACTCACATTATATAATTAATTACGTGATATCAATGAAAATTTAGATTTAACCAAATTAGAAACTGTTATTAACAACTGATCGATTCTAATTTTTTATTCTTTCGATGAATATTTTGATTCAAATAAAATATTGTAAAATTTTAATTATTATGCATCAGTCTTTTATATGGATGATGTTTTTAGGCTTTCACTTAAGGTTTCAACTCAATAAAACTTGACAGAGTGAAAAAGGTCATCGAAATTAATAAAATACAGAACGAAAACAATAAATCACGAAAAAAAGATGTCGATGTTTTGTATAAAACTATACATAAAGCTGAAGTTGATGCTCTGAACACTGGAAATGTTAAAACCACAGATGGGATAACATTATTATTACATAGTCGTCGAAATACGTCATTTTCTCTGATTTTGTAAGGATTAGAGGACTCGATTAATGCCAAGTAATTTACATTGATAGATCACTCAAATGTTGCATCAACCTACTTTTCCAGTGTATAAATTTGGACTACTTAGTGGGCAAACATTTTTAAATCAATTGAAGGGGAAAAATCCATCATATCAGAATGTATTTTCATTTGTTAGGTACTGAGAAATATAATAATTAGGCCTAAATTCCTATCAACACTTTTTCAGGCTTAAAAAGTTAATATGAAAGGTGCACGTAAGGTTTGGACTGGCACAACAATTCAAGGATTTGTATGTAGTTCATTTAATGCAAGAATACTTTTGGAACATGCACATAGAACATGCCTATTCCTCTAGCAATGAAAGGTATATTGGACAATTTTTATCGTCTAGTGACGATGAAAATGGGTTTTCGAATTTCTTACCGAGTGATCTTTTTTCACCTTCGTTTGTGGAGATTTTACCACTTCCCTTTTCTCGGAAGAATATTTGTACGACCCAAAACCACGTGTTATGAAGGTAACAATAATGTTGTGTATGTTGAATAATGCTGTTAAGTTCGGCAACAGTGTCCTAAATATGTCAAATTACCCGTACACTAGAATCAAAGATTCCGAAATGGCAATTCCGGTGATAACAAAGCAGTAGGTCATAATTGTCATTAATTTGTCAAACTACGTCAAACTGGAAACTCAAACAGTGATCCTACTATATATTTTGTTTTTTCTTGTTGGACCTACTGTTAGTGAGTCTTGCCGAGGACCTCATCAGAATTAAGTTGCAATAAGAAGCAAAGAGAAATATCGAATTTTTGGGTCCTATGCACTTCTTACAGGAAGTAAAACAGCAATAGCTTTAAAAGCGATATGAACCAATGTAATGCATTATAATTAGGACGAAGTGCCAGCATTACGCCACTTACCAGAACAGAACGTTGTTACAGGCTTCTTCCCTCAGACGTCTTCTGTACATGAAACTGTCTCCAAACGAGGACAGTTAGAGCTCATTTGAAAACTCATTAGGAAATCACCTTCAACTGTTTCTCCCATTATTTACAGGCAGTCATTAGTTGAAATTTTCTTTCACAATCGCCTTGTCAGACATATGAGTGCATGTTTGTTTTCAAGAAACAGTACCAATGGAAAGGTGTGGACAAGAGTATGAAAATGTAACATTTGTAGTACTCTTGGGCTAAATGTTACCTAACTAAATATTCCATACCACTTGGCTTCCACTTGCTACGATTAGCCTTTGAACTCAAATGACAAATTAATTTCATTCATTTCCCTGAATCCATAAAAAGTTATTGTAGAATGATCTAGAGCATCTTAACCGCGGATCCTCACCTTGTAGAACAGCTATTCTTAATTAAAAACATTATCTGATTACTCACACAAAATGATGTAGTGATCTGCGAATCCTCCGATGTCTTTAGACTACCTCCGACAGCCTTCGAAACTCTGGACATCTCGCCTAGCCTATAACAACATTAAGGAGTGCTGATGTGTCACAAAATAATCATATTTCATACCGG
Source organism: Mantis religiosa (assembly GCA_030765055.1). Taxonomy (NCBI): domain Eukaryota; kingdom Metazoa; phylum Arthropoda; class Insecta; order Mantodea; family Mantidae; genus Mantis; species Mantis religiosa. The sequence goes on from CM060951.1 coordinate 142,965,045, forward strand.
AGTCGACCCCTAGTAATATAATGCTGTATTTAAGTTTTTCATCGCTGGAAAAACTTTGGAGGAGGAAATTGACTGAAGGAATTCAAACACAAACTAAATTGTAAGCTTAGAGTCAGTGTGTTAACGTCGGCCGATGATAATGATGAACATGATCTGCATGATGATAAATGTGTACACACCCTATTGAACTAGGCATTCTCATGTCCCTCATTTTTACTTTCTTTGCCGCCTACCTATGTTAGCTTAGACGTGGTATTGCATTCCCTCAGAGATTCAATATCAAAATGTCAACGAAGCCTCCTAGGTGAAAAAGCACATTTAGGACAGGGTGTGTGTGTATGTGTGTGTGTGTGTGTGTGTGTGTGTGTGTGTGTGTGTGTGTGTTGGATAAATACCAAACTTCGTATTAAATTTGGTATATAAGTCCAGTATGCCCTTCTCTGTAGCATAGGTGGTAGCGTGTTACTTTCAAGAGGTCCCAAGTTCGAATCTCGGACAGGGTGAGTTATCTGGATAAGGTTTCCTCCGGGATTTTCTCCAAACCTGAAAGATGAATGTCAGGTACCTAACTCTAAGCTCTATGACCCTGGAGTCATTTGAGCACCATTTCACCCATTTCATTCATCGTCCGACAGACAACGTTGGAGGATGTTAATATAAAAAAGGTTATCTTACAAATACATGACATTTTTCAAGGAAATCCCTTCAACCGAAACTACCTTGTAGATGGAAACGATCAATTTCAGTGTTTTTATTTTTCAAAAAAAAAATTAAAACAATTTGAATTCAAATACCATATTTAAATCGGAATATTGAGAAAACCCACCTGTCCAAAAAAACTACATTTTTCAGGAGATACAAAAACCATTCCAGGTCTTAAAATTATGGTTAAATTCAGTTTTGGTCCTCATTTTTCTTTGAAATGAATGTTGAGGGAAGCATGCCATTGCACTGTAGACATTCTTGATCCATTTTCTTCAAGTTATGTTAACATTAATTAGTAAACATGTAGGTTTTCTCAATATTTTGTAATAAATATGCATAAATTATTACTTAACCTACACTTTATTGCTGACAAGGACAAAAATGAAACAAACTCTTTGGCATTACATTCTACACGAGGTTCATTCTTTGCCACATGTTGGCCAATTGTATATTTCGTCGTAGAAGCTCTGAGTGACATCATCTTTTGGTAAGAATGACACAAATCGTTTTAGGTCTTGCATTTTCTTATGATTTATATGCACATTTTCTTGACAAGTATTACTTATAGGGTTTGGTGGAATTACAAATGGTTCAGCCAGTTGGAATATTTCGGTGACACAATGGCTGCATAACAACACACAAAATGCCAGAACATAAGGGGGTTTCTCTACATTATGTTCGGCCTATATGTTTAAAGTACAATGTCACAGAAAACTCAATTTTGTTTAAAAAAAATTAACATGTGCGGTTTTTCAGTAATCCCATTCATTTTAAAAATATTTATAAGAAAAATAAAATGTATAAATTTGAATTTTCTGAGTTGAAGTCTTCTTCACTCAGAACTTCGTAGAAATAGGTTTGCATAAGGTTACTCACAACAGATATACGAAACGTTTTACTTCAACAAAATGTAGCCTTTGAAATATATAACTTATTTCAAATAATATTTTGTGTTATTAGCTATTTTCGAGATTTCAATTACTATAGGTTCATTTTTTTCATATTTGGCCTTTTTAAGTGCTGTCGCTGATAAATTGTTTCTGTTGATATTATTGAAGTTTAAGATCTGCTAGATAGGTATCATCGACACCTGACTATCAATTCGCATCTCTCTATCCACCTTGTATCTACAAAAAAATTGAGTGATGAAGCTACATCTGAAACAGCTTTTCTCTTTTAACAGAAAGGAAATACAAAAATAAGCTTTAGCAAAAATAACTTTAGAAACTATATAAAAATAAACGGTAATGGAAGAGAAACTTAAGTTAATGTAACACGAGAGATTTCTTTTTTACTCCATGAGTCGCCTCCAAAAAGTTACTTTGTAAACAAGGGTTTGTAAAAGAATTACTAATATTAAAGTTCTTAGGAAGTTTTTTAAAAGTGCATTGTAAGAACGCTTATGGAAAAATGTCTTGTTTACCGCCTTAAGCTGTCATCAATACAAACAAGATAATAGTGGTAATTTACCACTCTGCGCTACCCGAGTGTGTACCAACCTAATCTTGACTCACGGAGATGTGAAGATGTCAAGCCATTTCAGGGGTGAACACACCTACATTGCCAAGAAGGCATTTTATAATTTATATTTACCCTCAGCGGAAATCTGCGGGCTTACTACTAGTAATCAGTGCGAACATACACTTACTGCCATGAAGAGAGAAAGCGGGTAGGTACTATGGGGTATGCATGTGTGTTTGTATTGAAGTTTTATTTATGGTTACTCTTCAATTGTGTGGTTTTCAGCACACTATTTTATATTGGGCGTGAAAGACCACTTAATTGTTCAAAGGCCCCTTTATCAGGCTTGAAGGTCTTTTACCTCCCGTAAATCACGGGACCTTCCGAAGGAAGCCATGCTAAGAATTTTGTGTTCGTGTGTGTGTGTGTGTGTGTGTGTGTGTGTGTGTGTGTGTGTGTGTGTGTATGTGTGTGTATGTATCATCTTTCAAAAGCCTTATTTCTTCTAACGGATATGGACTATAATTTCAACTAAAAGATTAAATTAATTGTAAATAAAGGATATACAAAACATTTATGTCAGAATACAAATAAATTGTAGCCACAATAGAAAATACAGCTGGCTGTGACATTTCAAGTAGTTCACCCACAGTATTTTTCCTCGCGGGATTCGTTATTTTCTTAGTTTCTGTCAGTGTTAGCATTCTTAAATTATATGTAATTTAGGCGAGGCATGCACATATGCTTTCTTGACAAGGCTATTCTAGACTTGACAGAGTTTCAATGACCTAGAGCAGCAATTGAAAAGTGCTTTAGGTTTAAGCGAGGGTCACACAAGTTCACGACTTTCTGTTTCATTATTTCAATATACTTTTTCTTCTTTTTTGTTGTAATTTACGTGGTTTAACTTTTTTTAAAGTCATATCGGACGATGAAATGGAATGGGTGAAATGGTGCTCAAATGGGCCCTGAATCCATGGAGCTTAGAGTTACCCGACATTCGTCATTTTAGGATAAGGGAAAACCCCGGAAAAATCTTATCCAGGTAAGTCACCCTGACCGAGATTGGAACTCGGGACCTCCTGAACGTGAGTAACACATGCTACCATCTACACTACCGAGGTGAGCAACTTTTCTTCTTCTGTTGTTATAGGACATAGTCCTGTTCCTTTATGGTCCTCTACCCCTTATCCCATCGGGTGAGGGAGCCACAACTGTGAATCAGAGAGAAATTCAAGGATGGGTGCTCAGCCCGTTTCCCGGAATAAAAGTGATGATAAACGGAATGAGGCCGAAGTGGATGATAATGGAGCAATTGGTGGAATGATGGCGGGGGAAACCGGATGTCCCAGAGAAAACCATCTCCAGACCGTGGCCCGCCTCGGTAGCGTAGATGGTAGCATGTCTGCCTCACGTTCAAGAGGTCCAGAGTTCGAATCTCGGTCAGGGTGAGTTGCTGGATAAGGTTTTTCCGGGGTTTTCCCTTATCTGAAAGACGAATGTCGGGTAGCTCTAAGCTCCATGGACCCTGGACACATTTGAGCATCATTTCACCCATTTCATTCACCGTCCGATATGACTTAACGTTGGACGACGTAAAATTAAAAAAAAAAATCCAGCGCCGTGTTGTCCAGCACAAATCTCACTTAGCGGTCACCTGGCATAGATGCCGGGCCACCTTAGTGAGATCAAGCGGTCTAACCACTCAGCCATGGTCAAAATATTTATTTCATCACTCAGCACGTTAATAATTTAAGTTTATATATCAATTGTATTCAAGGCTGATTGTAGAAACTCGGAGTAAATGCTGCATAATTATTCTTGGAATACCATATCATGGGTATAAATGTGGTGAAAAGTTGTGCAATAACTATATAACTATATAACTTAGATAACTATTTGAATGTTTGTAGTTTTAGAAACTGAAGTGGCTGTATTGCATATGATTTATTGCCAGCTTCATTGCTTTATTTTTGGTTAAAGTTTTGCTGTAATCTGCAATGCTTTTACAGTCAGTTGTTCTTAAACTAGTATTACAGGGCCCAGATATGTACTAAAAACTTTAAAATATTCATTTCTATGTACTAACGATTCCAAAAATATGTCCTAAACCTGAAAAATACTTTCAAAAAATTAGAAAAACATAAAAAATATAGCTTATAGAACAACAAATATTGGAACTCACCAATTTGCAGTTAAACACCAGATTTTAACATATTGTTGAAGCTGCAGTGTACAATAATTTTCATCTCCAGATTTCGCAACATTGCTTATTGACTATTATCGTTCGTAGTACATTATTACGTAAAGGAAAACGCTCTACATCACACAATGTCTATCTTGCATATTTTAAGAGTGATATATCGCTAACAGACACATTTTCAAGTTTGCTTATGTGTTCGTCTTCCAGAATTTGAGCCACTTAATCGAAGGTTTGGTAGCCACTGTTTTTCCCAAAGAAGGTCTGAAATTTTACAATAATATATAGTAATTTGCTATACATTTCACTTATATGTTCAATAAATTATAAATTCCTGCAGCTGTTACTGTAATATTTGTATTTATTTTCTGTTACTAGCTTCAGTTTTTAGAATTAAAACCTGGAATGTTTTTCTTGCAGCTTTTGATCTTTTGCAGCAAATCGTAGTTCCTTAACTGAATTACTGAAGTACCAAGAAATCATATTGGAAGATATGAAGGCCGAGTCACATTTTAAATTAGCAAAATATTAAAATCTGAATAATTTCAAATGCAAAACGCATCTTTTATATCCAGTACTTTTGCCACTGACGCAAATGCTTCAAAACGATTGGCATAAAATACGATGGTTCTAAGTCAGGAATCGCAAAGCGTGACTCATGTAGGAGACAAGTAATATCGGATTGAATTTTTGAACGTATTAGTCCATGATGGGGCCTTCACAAACACTTGCTCTGTTGGAGACTAGCTTGTCCACATTAGGATAATGGTTCGGATTGCTTCACCCAGTCTATGCAAAGCGTGAACGACGCCAAGTTACATGAATCATATTCGGGGAGTTTACATGTTCATACATATATGCTACGGATACTTAAACAGAAGTAATACATTATCATATTTAACACCGTTTGGTCACAAGGTTTCCAAAGTGTATTAAAGTTATTGTTACATGATTTACAGCTGACATTTCTTTGAAGGTGAGCAAGAATATTTTGTTGATAATTTTGTCTCCACTTTTCAATATATGCTCCATTACATTGCTTTACAATACACTCACACTGCCACTGGAATCGATAGTTTCATCAATGGTGACCCAAAACTTTTAATTTTCACAAATGGACTTAATATTTTCTTATAGGATTTGGAAGGTAATTTTTCCTTTTCACTGTTTCATCAGGAGGATTAGTAAGTATTTGTATGGCCGTGCCATGGCTCAGTAGCTAGACCGCTTGGCAGTCACCTAGGCGGCCCGGGTTCGATCCCAAGCGACCGCAAAGTGGGATTTGTGGTGGACAATATGGAGCTGTGGTGAATTTCCTCTGAGTCCTCCGGTTTCCCACAATTGCTCCATCCATCATTCATCTCAGGCCGACCCCTCAACCCTGATTTCATCTCAGGTCAGATACTTCGGTACCCTCGCTCTGAGAGAACCCAAACGCCTCCTAACACAGCATTGACGAGCAAGGGAGGATACAAAAGTAAGTATTTGTTCACTTAGAAACTTTCTGAGCTCGAGATTCTTCACCTTATAAAGGGAAATGTCTGCTAAAATAATTACTTTACACAAATCTGAACAAAATTCTGAATGTTTTGCTATGCCAGGAGAAGAGGATGGTATTGATTCTCCTCTAAGAAATTGTCACGATAAAGCATGTGAGGCAGTTGCACTAATAGATTTCGCACAAGACTGGCAAAAGAGTATTTTGACATCACTAGTTAGAGGTTTTCAAACTCTTGTTCGTTACTCTTTGCATTTTTAAATCACCCTGCTAAAGTAACATGTACCGCTATCTGCTTTTACAATCAGTATATTACTTAAGTTTAAGAAACAAGTTTGGTGTAATCTTGAAGTACAGTCCTGCAACTGAATCAGCAGGTATCAAGCGGCATGACTAATGTATTCTTATGACTTTAGAAAAGCTGAAGTATTTGTACTTGTAGTAAAATTATCCAATATATTTAACAATAAGTGAAAGGTTTTAAAATATTTATTTATGAGAAAAATGTAAAAGAGATTTACTTATCTATATTTTACTATGAAATATAAATTTTTATGTGAAATAAAAATTTGCAGATACACACCAAGATCGTGATATTAAACTGCGTTTTAAGAATATGCTTGTTAAGGGGAGAAAACCCATGTAATTTACACATAAATCCCAGCTTTAATTATTACTTCTTATTTGAACTGTTTACGATACTGTGATAATTATGAATAGCCAGAAGAATGTTCGGATGCAAAAGTATAATTTAATATCTGCTATATACAAAATGCAAACACAAATGGTGAGACTTCTTGCGATAGGGTATGGATAACCTTAACTTTCCAGAAATATATTATTCATCATCTATATTCAGAAAAATTAAGGCACTTAACTTGATTTTCGTCGCTGTACTCCTTAAAATATTACTTCAATTCGAATTCTGAAAATTGCATTGGAATTGCTGCTGACATTACTGTTATCTTCAGATGTAACTAAATCGCCGCTCAGATCGGATAGTTACTAAACTATTTGCTAAGCAGAAATATTAGAATGCTATATTGCAAACCATTTTCACTGCAGCTGGCACTTTGGTGCTGAAAATACTTAATACAAACTAAAAATTCTCAAATAAAACAGAGACATTGAGGGAGTTACTTATTACTGCTTATATTCTCTATTTGACAAAGCTTGTTTCTGATTCATCCTGGTGCTTTTGTTATTTCTGCATTCGCTTAGTGTAAACCCACATCGTAAACATGTAAAATTATGGATTTGTTTTCAAATAATTTGCACTCCGATTAGATATGACAGCTCTTAAAGTTATTCCTGAGCTGCTTATCACCGGCAGCTTCCCAACACGTCGGAAAGTTTCTGGTCTCATTAGCGTCACCTCTGTTAATCTAACCCATAACCTCCAAATACAGAATATTGCACATAATGTTACATTCATACTTGTGACTGTTTTAAATTTTGAATTGCTTTTTTGTAACTTGTGAACTAACCAGTTCTTTAATATTCTTTAACGATAAGTTAACATAGATACGAGCTCTAGTAGTGAATTATTGCAGTTTACTTTGGTTAGCATTTATGAAAATAGATACATTTTGCTTATGATATTTTGTATACGTTACATTGTTTTAAACAGTAACTTTATATTATGTACCTTTCTATAGTGTTTCTAAATAGCCATTAAATTTTCTCAGAGCGATATTCTTCTCATCTTGAATATAATTAAAGTCAGGTTCATTTATCAGATCACTTCTATCTCTTACCAATTTTTCCTAAAGTCCTTCAAAAGCTGGTGTTCAACAAATGCATACATTTATTGAATGTGGCAAAGTACATATCAAAGATCTAATTGGGTTCAGAAACTGCCTTAAACGAAAAAATTGCATGTAGGTAGAATTATCTGTGACCCAACAAAGGCATTTGGTTGTGTTAATATTGATATTTTCGTGGTAAAATTGGAATTCTATGGACTAATAAATGAAAATTTCATTTAGTCTGTATAATATTTAAAGGAAAAAAGAGAGTATTGAAGTAAACAATAATACTGTTATATGAAAAAAACATCCAATTGGAAAACAGAAATCCATGGAGTACCCCAAGGTTCGAATTAGGGCTTTTATTAATTTTTATCTATACGAACGATCTATTGTTTAGAGAAAGGATATTGTATCATTCTGTTCGGCAATGTGTAATTAAATTGAATTTTAGCTTAAACTACAGCTTAAATATAACAAACTGTTATCTGTATACCTTGAAAACAAAATTTGCATATATATATAAGTGATCGAACATCAGACACTACGATAGAAAGTGGGATTACGGCATGTTATTAGAACAGATAAACAACATTAAATTTTCTGCCTTCAAAAGATATATTTAGGCTGGAAAGATTTCCTTAAAGATGTACACACGAACTTAGCTCTGCCTGTTATTCTATCCGAGTACTGATTGAATGTAAATAGCTACTGGTGAATAGCTATACTTAAATCAATACACTATGCATATTTTAACTCTATCATGAAATACAGAACATGGAATACTTCTTAAGCAATAGAGGTTATAAGAATTATTTCCAACACCCATAGCACGCTTATAGCATTTATCTTTTCAGAACACCTAGACGACTGAGGATATTACCTCTAACTTGATGTACTAAATTCGTATTCTCGATTTTAAAATTCTTTGTATGCAATCGAGTCACATTTATAATAAACCATGAAATTAATTAAATAAGCGCTAAACAAAAAACATCAAATATCCCAGTGTAGAGCTTTCTAGCTTCCATAAAGGCGTATTTTATGAAACCATAATAATATTGAATACCTTTTGTATGATCTGAGAGGAAAAGCAATTTAAATGTATTTTAAAATATCTGTTAAAGAGTATCTATGCTCAAAATAATTTTATTCTGTCAAGTTTATCTGAATGACAAATTATCTTGTTAATACTTTGGTAGCTCTGCACGGAGTATCTACTTGTTTTAGTGATAAGTTATGGCAAATCAGATTTGATGCTAGTTCGAAAGCTATTTAAACGTATGTTAACTGAGGAACTGGCAATAGATACTATGCGTTGCAAATGAAATATAACAAAATGAAACCTTGTCATTAATTAGCATCTTCCAACCTAAGTCATATCGGACGATAAAGAAAGTGGGTAAAATGACGCTAAAATGAGTGCAGAGTCCACAGAACTTAAGTTGCCCGATATTCGTATGTCAGGATAAGGGAAAATCTCGAAGAAAAGAAACGCCCCTACCCAGATAACTCACCCTTTAAAAGAAAGATAAAATTGCCCAGATAAAGCCGCACTAAGCGGCTAGGTGCTGGGCAGCAAACACTCTGTTCAGGTAAACCTGGACGACTCGTCTCTTCTGCTGGTCTGCTGGTAGGTATTTCTTCACACATATTTGTTAGTCTTATACGTAAATGCAGAAAAGTATTGAATGTGTTTGTGTACATCGTTACAAAATTAACCCTATTTTTTATTCATATTGTCACCAACATTGTTTTGCTGCTGCGCAGGTGAACGCCAGGAGAAAGAAAGAGAGACAGAGAGAGAAGCGGGGAGTGAAAGAGACAGATAACACCATAAGCCACGCCCACGGAGCGAAAGAGTGCTTGTTACTTGCCGAGATAGAAAGAAATAGCCAGAGAGATGTCTGGACAGTTCCCTCTCCTTCGCCTGACGTCGTGAAAGGCCACGAAGCATAGACAGCCATCTGCTACAATGGGGACCGAAGACCTAGTGGCGTGTGTTGGGGTGTGGCTAGCCGGGACACCTGGAGAGAGACTACCCACGCCAGGAAGAGCAGCCGGAAACGAGTAAGGCCTGACGCGGCGAGGGGCACGTCGGCGCTATCACCACCATCCCCTCGAGTGACACGGCACTTCGTCCCAAGGTCAACTTCAGCAGTGCCTCCTTCTCCACAGGCAAGGTGTTGTCCGATGCCGTCACAAGATGGTATGGTCGGCTCGGTTTTCTCGACGGCAAACCCCTGGCTATGTCAGGTCTGATGGTCACAGCTACCCCGGTGTCCACAAGCACGCGGCATGGCTTCCCTCTGAACCAACCGTCCGCAATGACGTCATCCATACGCCGGCTGACGGCACGCAGTGTCACTCAAGGTGATAGCGCCGACGTACCCCTCGCCCCGTCGGGCCCTACTCGTTTCTCTGGTTGTTCTTCCTGGTGTGGGCAGTCTCTCTCCAGGTGTCCCGGCTGGCCACACCCTAACACACGCCACTAGGTCTTCGGTTCCCATTATAGCGGAATAATTTTGCAAGATTTGTTGGACTTAAGAGTATCTTCTTATCAAACAGGTACATGTGTTTTCACATTACTCATTGTTTAAATCCTCTCCTATTACAGGTCAGCTGCGATGCAGAATATAAGGTTGCATTTATTATTCTGTGGGGTTATCTCACAGGCTCATCTATTTGATCTGTTATAGGAGGCCTTCACCAACTGCGGAGCTCTTAAATCCACAGAAACAGTCAAATACTGCCAAGCTATATAATAATATTTTATTTGTATTATTATTACTATAGAATTACCAGAGAAGAATCGACACGATAATAGCAGGCAGTTGCACTACCGTCATTCCAGTGAAATGGGTGAGCTACCGGGATCTGTCAAGTTAGTGAAGTCTAATTTTACTTTATAGATGGCAGTGCTACAAAGCGTTAACACTTGATTCCAATAGATAGCGGCATAAGATTAATTTTTATTTTAGCGTATTATTGTTAATTGTTTAATTAATATTGATATATTTTCAAAAACAGTGAATGGTCTAAACAGTAAAATATTTTGACTAATGAAAATGACTGAATTATTATTTGTCAATTGTGTTACTTTAGCAGTTACATTTGAATTTTTCGTAACGTTATGGAATGTGAGTCTACAAGTTATAGTTGATAAATTGTGAAATTGCACAACTCGGCATACTTACCTGGCGTAGGGGTTACCGTGATCAGGAAGGCGGTTCCCCCAGGGTGAGGCCCTTCCATTGCACTCCGGTTGGGCTGACCCCTGCGATTGCCCCAAATGTGGGCAGCTCGGGCGCATAATTTTTGGTAGTCGGGACCGCGCTTGCGCTGTCCCGGAAAAATGTTCTCCACAATCTTACCCTCTCTAATCAGGGCCATGTTTGCCTTGGATGTTTGGGCAATGAGGCTCTGGTGGTACACCTGGATCATCTGGCCAGCTACGATGGTGCTGTTTGGACAACCAGCCTTGAGGAGGGAGCAGTGTCGCCAACATTGCTTTGCTGCTGCGTAGGTGAACGCCGAGAGAGGGAAGCGGAGAGTGAGACAGCAAAATAAGGCCGCCAAAAAGGTTTTGCAAAAACCAAAATGATATAAATATAAATGATATAAATATAAAGTAAATTTTTTTAGCCTGTAAGCCGGGCCCTACAGTACCGGCACCAGACCACTACTGCTGGGGCATAAACGTCAGGTTGTTGGCAGTTCGTGTCGCTATGGAAGTGAGGGATGAGGCCACAGCTTCTAAAGATGGGATATTTGTGATTTTTGGATTAGGCAGAATAAAAGAGCTAAGGCACCTCCCTCCATAACTCGGGTTTGAAGTGAGATGTGATTGGCAACCCAAAGATCTCGGTCAATGCGGGACTGCGGTCGGAATGGAGTGCGTTAATTGAAGATAGGGTGAGTTGAAATACTACATGCATGGTTGTCGCGAAGTCCATAACTGAGGACATTCCTCCATCTCTCGGATTGTATGTGCGTTTCCTCCGTCCTTCCCTCCCGCCCACCTTTCCTTCATCCCTTACAGAAACGTTTCATCAGACAAGGAATCACTGAGCAATCAGTAACATGCTACAGAGGCAAGATTGGCGTGGAGTGATGAACCATTATGTGGATTGTATAATAGCAGTGAAAATCGCAGCAACAGGTTAGCGTTTCTTATAGTCCACATATTAAGCCAATCAAAGTAGTATACAGATTAGTCCTATGATAAAATTTGGATGAAATGTGTTACAAAATATAAGATAATATAATATGATACGAGGGCGTAACTGTTTTGTAAGTTAATTGTAGTTGTTTGTTCGATTTGCTGGAATATAGTTTGTTGTTTACCATAATTTAAAGATAGTGTGTTCACAATAAAATGAGTTTGCCTCGAGAACGTTTCTAGGCTATGACTTTTACGACTTTAAATCTTCATTAACGGTTAAGCAATGTGAAGATCGACTTAGAAATGCATTTGACGAAGAAGTCTCATCTGAGGTAGCAATTTATAATATTGGCGAAGTGAATACAAAAGAGTTTTTTAAGAGCTGGGTTTCGGGAAGAACACCCATGCGCTACTCTTACTGAAGAAAATATATACAATGTTCGCGCAATGCTGGAAGAAATCGAAGGATATCTTATGGGTTTATTCGTATGATATTGGGCATTTGCAGGATTCAAATCCAAAACATTATAAACAACAGTTAGAAGTGAGAGAATTTTGTTACCAAGTTTCGATCAAAAACAAAAACTCATTGTTTAGTGTAGAAAAACTCTGAAAAGAGTCCAAGGTCACTTTTGAAAGTTGATTGCTAGGCCGTGATGGAAATGAATCTTGAATTTCCTGTAAAAGTAAATCGCCTCAATGTATGTTTTCTCGAGCAGAACCTGAACTTACAAAAGTCTGATGAATTTTCCTAGATTATTGCTGGGATATTTTTTTTCTTTCTAAAAGGAGCGAATTTGCTACTACAGGATATAATGTAGATTTACCGTTACTGTCAGTTTGTACAAAAGGTGTATTTACCGCAAAGCTTTTAAAAGGTTCCTTAAAACGCCCAACAGAAAAATAATTATATATCATGACAACGTATCGTCGCATACAACACCAGCAACTGAGTATCTGGATACTCTAAACATCAGCACCACTTGATCTAGTATCTTTGATTTCTCTTTATTTCCTTCAGAAATCAAAGGTAAATGACGGAATCTTTTTTCGTCACCAAATTAAGCAGGGGAACACTATACAAACCTGATTGGTTTTTGAAGTGTTGTGGCATCACTGCTTTATCGTTTGGCTTCATCGAATACAAAACATGTATTGATGTTCAAAAGGAATGTTTTGAAAACCAATGAGGTTTCTTACATTTTTTAAACCATCTAATCCTTGTTTGATTATCTAAAAATATTTAGTGTCGCCCTCATATGGCACAGGACTGAGAATTTCCTCACCCCGGGTCCATCTGTTATCAGCTCATTTCCTGCCTTGCGGTAGAAAATACATATTTTACGACTAAATGGCGTCATTAAGTGCCATAAGAAGTACGTGATTTCAACTTTATGCCTTTTAAAATTCAAGGCCAACAGACCGCAAGTTTAGTTTATTTTACAGAGATTTGCTTTATTTTGGATGGTAGTCGGCTTTGGTTATAAAAATATCTGTTAGGCAAGAATCAATTAGTATCATAAATAAAATAAATTATAAGAGGCATGAACCCAAGTAAACGTTAGTGCCTTATAAAAACCGTGTACTATGACGTTAAGGTTACCCGACATTGCCATGCTAACGGCAGATATTTCTTCTTATCGCCATTTTCCTTCATGGTTGTCATCTGCGGTACGGTTTGGCGCCTTCCCTATCAATCTATGTGCTATGGATGTACCATATGTCTTCTGAATGACTGCAGATTTGTTTTAATTTTATCCATCTGCGACATTTATTGGTACTTGAATATGTGCTATTCGCCCAATAGCGTCTGTTTACATACATATTATTCTTGTTGCTCCATTTATACCCCGCCGTTAACTGCCTTTGGAACATACCGATGGTGTTAACTCGTATTCGTTGGGTTTTAATAATTAGATCACACTCACATTCATACTTCCATACTCTGGGGAGGATGAATTATCTTGGTAGGAGAAAAATCCCCACCCCCACAGCCGGGAATCGAACCCGGGATCCCTATCACGGCAGGTAGGTGCTCTACCGACTGACTATGGGGCCAACCTCGTATGTGACTTGCCTCCTTAAATTTAGGACGAGTAACTATAACTCTACTAATACGGGTATACGTTGAATGTACGTCCTTTGACGTCATTTCGGACGATGAATGAAATGAGTGAGGTAATGCTCAAATGAGTCCAGGATTCATGGAGCTCAGAGTTACCGACATTCATCTTTCAGGATTTCCGAAAATGCCAGAAAAAACGTATCCAGATAACTCGTCCTGTCCGAGATTCCAACTTAGAACCTCTTGAATGTGAGTCAGACATGCTATCACCTACACTACAGAGGCGAGTGGTATACGCAGCCATATTAGCAGGTGTTAGAGTTATGTTAAATTCCCAAACTTAAGCGACCTGCGATAATTTATACTTGAATATTATGTTTATCAACGGAGCTATTGGGATAATTTAGTTTTACTTATTGTAGCTTATTCCTCGATATTTTTTAAAGACTTTGGAAAATACACATTTTTAGTCAGCTTACAGAAGTGGAGAATCTTCAAACATACATAGGATTACCAGATCTTTTAGATCCAAAATTGTACGTTCCTTAATTGGTTTAGAATGTGTTGGGCTTTGAATAAAGCGAGTAAAATGATGTTCAAATGAGCCCTAGTTCGGCGTAATTAGCCCAAATTTGCCTTCTCTGGATAAGAGAAAACCTAGGGGGAAATTTTATTTAAATAACTCACTCAGTTTGATGTGAAACTCGGAAGCTCTTGAAATTACACAGGTCAGTCAGTAACTAATGTCTTCTATTTTTCTTCTTCTTTCTTTTAATTTGTAAGAAAATTAAACTTTGATCACATAACATGAAAGCTACAACAATGTAGATTAAATTGTCACCTTTCAATGTAACCACGTCCATTTCCACAGCTTTGGTCCATCTTTTAGCAAAGGCATAGTGTGGTAAGACACACGGTCTTGCTTCCGAAACCATTGACGCAGAGATGTCTTCACGGTCTTTGCACCTTCAAAGGGAATCCCATTGTGAGGTTCCTTTAGCGGCTCAAAGAGATGATAGTCTGACGGTGCTAGGTCAGGGCTGTATGGGTGATGAGGCAAGACTTTCTATCCAATTTTCACAATCATTTCAATGGTGTGATGACTGGTATGTGGTTTTGTATTCTCATAAAAAAAAAACTTCCGCCATTGTGTTTGATGGGCGAATTCGCGAAGACGTGCTTCAAGTACTACCTAAAGAGGTGGGCTGCTTCCTCCTTTCTTTTTTAATTCTCCAAGAGGTTACCAATGAACATTGCGTTGTTTTCTTTATTATAGATGTATCAGGATTATACAGGCATCGTCAGGCATCGTGTTGAAACAAAGTGATATTCTATTCATAATTGAAGTTATTTAGTAAATAAGTTGCTAATATGATACTTTGTTTTGTTCCAATTATATCCCGCCTTTAACTGCAATGGTCCTATCGGTGGCCAGAGATTTCGTAACGGCGAAATATATTTGGCATGAGCCGAATAAATGTCAGCTGAATAAATGTAATATCTAGTTTTTATAAAATTCCAGCATTATTTCTATTTGTATGAACAAAATAAAACTCCACCTTTACGCTTTTATCAACTGCATTCTGGCTCTACAGCCCTTGATGAGCTTTGTCTTCCCACACAATCCTCCTCCACAAATCTCCACCTTCCATTTTACTTTTCAATTCTTTAATTTACAATCTTCCTTAAATTTTCCATTACATCATCTAAACATCTTGTTTTGGTCATTCTTTTCTTCTTCTAGCACACAATCTTCCTTTCAGTATTCTTGTTGGAATTATATGCTTCAAATCTGTTTTTCTCTCATATCCGAACCATTTTATTCTTTGCGCCCTTATAACTCTTACAGTGTCTTCTTGTCTACTTTATCTTGGTTATCTATCCAATTATCTGCCTAATTTTACGCGATTAACAGTAAGAGAGAGAAAGAAATAAGCTTGTGTGTGCTTAATTTGTAGGACGCATGTGAAAATAATGAAGTAAAAAAAAAGATACGTGACTGCAACATACAAGCTTGTTTATAGAATTTATACGCAGTGATTTACACACACACTCTTAGCCCGCCTCGGTAGCGTAGATGGTAGCATGTCTGCCTCACGTTCAAGAGGACCCGAGTTCGAATGTCGGTCAGGGTGGGTTACCTAGATAAGGTTTTTTCCGGGGTTTTCCCTTATCCTTCAAGACGAATGTCGGGTAACTCTAAGCTCAATGGACCCTGGACACATTTGAGCATCATTTCACCCAATTCATTCACCGTCCGATATAACTTAACGTTGGGGCGAACATAAATGAAAAAAAAAAACACTCTTACTCATAAACACGTCACTCTCAAACACGTGCGTACATACACACACCTGAGTTCTCCAACAATCCCTCCCTCTTTCTCTCTCTCTCTCTCTCTCTCTCTCTCTCTCTCTCTCTCTCTCTCTCTCTCTCTCTCTCTCTCTCTCTCTCTCTCTCTCTCTCTCGTGCGCGCGCGCGCGCGCGCGTGTGTGTGTGTGTGTGTGTGTGTTTACAGTGCAACATCCCCGCTAAAGGAAACACAGAATCAGACTGAAAAATTCAGTGCCATGGCTGAGATTTGAACCACAATGTTCCGCTGGAGCTTCAGTTTCCTAACTGGCTACGTACACGAGAAAGTAAAGATTAAGGAAAATGTTCTAGTTGATGCATTTTGCAATGATCGTAAAGACGATTGGCAATATTGTTCAGTATTTAAAAAGGTAAACATTCCTTAAGCATTTCACGAAGAAAGGAGAATCATAAATCGCCAAGTTTCGTAATACACAATGTCCTTGTTTGTTATCAGCAGTCTAGAACACAAGATGCTCAAGGTCACGGCAAAAGCATTAAATTTATTTGTGCCCTTAGATACGCAATTGTATTTAGCTAAGAATATCTACCGGAATAGTTTCCGCTTTAAGGTAATTTTTTGAGCCAGAACATTTCTAACTATCCACAATTTCCGTTTTACAGAGCTGGGCTAACGAAATGTGGGAACTGTTATAGTATAAATTGTTTTCTGTTTTGAAATAATCTACACTCTGATGAGACACCAAAATAGAATTTTCAGTACCTTTCCACTTTTAGCCAATGCTTTCCACTAAGCATGTATGAGCACCATTAGTATAGTGACTAAGTAACAACTTCACACTGAACTTCGGAATGTAATGCTTATATTGCTTCTGCTGTACGAGTTTTAAGTCCACTTTATTATTATTATTATTATTATTATTATTATTATTATTATTATTATTATTATTATTATTATTATTATTATTATTATTATTATTATTATTATTATTATTATTATTATTATTATTATTATTATTATTATTATTATTATTATTATTATTATTATTATTATTATTATTATTATTATTATTATTATTATTATTATTATTATTATTATTATTATTATTATTATTATTATTATTATTATTATTATTATTATTATTATTATTATTATTATTATTATTATTATTATTATTATTATTATTATTATTATTATTATTATTATTATTATTATTATTATTATTATTATTATTATTATTATTATTATTATTATTATTATTATTATTATTATTATTATTATTATTATTATTATTATTATTATTATTATTATTATTATTATTATTATTATTATTATTATTATTTATTATTATTATTATTATTATTATTATTATTATTATTATTATTATTATTATTATTATTTATTATTATTATTATTATTATTATTATTATTATTATTATTATTATTATTATTATTATTATTATTATTATTATTATTATTATTATTATTATTATTATTATTATTATTATTATTATTATTATTATTATTATTATTATTATTATTATTATTATTATTATTATTATTATTATTATTATTATTATTATTATTATTATTATTATTATTATTCCATAACCTTGTTCATTCTAACTTAAACCGCCGTTGGTCGACATGCGAGCGCACACTATATAGTACCTACCATTGTCATCTATTTTGACAAGTTTTTATATATTTTATTAAGTTACATAAGCAGAGGATTCATTTTTGCTTACAGAACACCATATTTAATATATTATTTTCACTTACTATAGCAAAATGTTCTTAATTTGAACATAAATATTTATTTGATAACAAGATTTATAGGGAATGTACATCTCGAGAACATTATGAGTAAAAATAAGCAATATGATATATTTTAGTTAATTCATGGATATTAATCATTTTATTAGCCGTATATAGGCTAAGGTTGCTGACAGATAGAGTCAACATAAAAAATTCAATGCCATGGCCGGGATTTGAGTCGCGGATCTCCTGGTTTCCGTCCAGTCGCTCTAACTCTTTGAGCTACCATGGCTAACGTGCCGTCCTGACATTAAATTCTCCATTTGACTCGTATATGATATATTTCATTTGCATAATTATGTCTAACCCTTCAATAAAGTATTATTACCAAAAGTTATTTTTCTACCTAGGTTATCGTTCAAGAGGCAAACCGTTACCATCTACGCTACTGAGGCAGACAACCTGAAAATGAACCTTAGCATATACAAATGTATGACATATTTATTGGCTGAAATATTGAACGTGCAATTGGACATGTTAACATTAAAAAGTCATTCAATTCTTTCCTCAGTGTAAGGTGGAACCGGTATTTTCACATGAAATATACAAATTATTATGCCATCTGATACAACACTAGTAGATGCTTCATGAGATGGACCACCGGTTCGGAAAACATTGTAAACTTCAACATACTGATTGCCCAAGCCAGGAAGGCAAGCTAGAGGAATGTGCAACGAAATCACTTTTGCTGTCTCCTCGGGGTGTATGCTCGCCTTCCGAGTATGACAAGGATGGAAGGCTCGTTTAAAATACACAAGAGTTTTTACATACCTACAACATGGCAAAGCGAGAAAGCGTATCGAAAAAAATTCGCAACACAGAGATGTTTACCTCAGCTTATCGCACATACACGGCGAGTCCAGTGTACGTATAGTCTGTTCAGATATAATCATGTATTTTGGACAGCAATGTGTCATATATCGGCAGGCACGAGAAAACATATCATATAGACACACGCAGCTTCGAATCGCTCTATTTGTGTTTCGTAACTTACTGTACATCAACATATTTCACTCTTCTAATCGACCAGATAAGACTCGATAGGTGACGATCACAGCGCTGGTCACCTGAAGGTCGATACGCCTCAACGCTCTGTCGAGTAATAACTCACCTATACATAATACCTATCGCTGCAACAAACAGATTGGCAGTATGGATGACTCATGCACTCTCGTTCACACATTTCCTCATTTAATAGTAAACAGATCCGCTACCGGAGCTCCTCTGCCCTTCACACCCCTTGCATTCTTGTCGTGGGCATACAGTACCTTTCCTTCAACTTTGTTGGTAAAACTGCTGCACATGCTAAATCTTCAGCTTCTTGAATGGAAATCTTTTTATAAAATTTTACTGCTTTATAAAAACCGTCAAACATGGAAACATTCAATTCGGTTATATAAACAAATCCCTAACAACCAAGACTTGTGTTATTTCAATTAATCTATTAACAAATGAGTGGATAAGAAAGCTTAATTTAGATAATTTAGGCAAAATTTAGATTAAGATTTTTTATTTGTTCATATTTCAATTCATTATTTTTGTTAAAGATAGATTCAGACTGAAAACTTCAATGCCATGGCCGGGATTTGAACCACGGGTCTTCTGGTTTCCGTCAATCCGCTCTAACCCTTGAGCTACTATGGCCAACGTGCCGACATGACATTAAATTTTCAAACTGACTCATGTTTTTCCCGGTAAACCACTATAAGTTCTCATAAACACATGAGACAACTACCTTAATGGTGACTTACTACGCTGTAAGTACTTTAAGGCCCGGGCTTTATAGTTAACCACTATTAGGTCAATTAATAGAAATTAATTGTCATTTCACACTAGCCGTGTGTAGGCTAAAGTATGGAAAGATGGAGTCAGACTGAAAACTTCAATGCCATAGCCGGGATTTGAACCACGGGTCTTCTGGTTTCCGTTCAATCCGCTCTAACCCTTGAGCTACTATGGCCAACGTGCCGACATGACATTAAATTTTCCAACTGACTCATGTTTTTCCCAGTAAACCACTAGAAGTTCTCATAAACACATGAGACAACTACCTTAATGTTGACTTACTACGCTGTAAGTACTTTAAGGCCCGGGATTTATAGTTAACCACTATTAGGTCAATTAATAGAAATTAATTGTCATTTCACACTAGCCGTGTGTAGGCTAAAGTATGGAAAGATGGAGTCATACTGAAAACTTCAATGCCATAGCCGGGATTTGAACCACGGGTCTTCTGGTTTCCGTCAATCCGCTCTAACCCTTGAGCTACTATGGCCAACGTGCCGACATGACATTAAATTTTCCAACTGACTCGTATTTTCCCGGTAAACCACTAGAAGTTCTCATAAACATATGAGACAACTACCTTAATGGTGACTTACTATGCTGTAAGTACTTTAAGGCCCGGGCTTTATAGTTAACCACTATTAGGTCAATTAATAGAAATTAATTGTCATTTCACACTAGCCGTGTGTAGGCTTAAGTATGGAAAGATGGAGTCAGACTGAAAACTTCAATGCCATAGCCGGGATTTGAACCACGGATCTTCTGGTTTCCGTCCAGCCGCTCTAATCCTTGAGCTACTGTGGCCAACATGCCGACGTGACATTAAATTCTCCAACTGACTCGTGTTTTACCGTGGTTTTACCGTGGTTTACCGAAAAAAATACGAGTCAGTTGGAGAATTTAATGTCATGTCGGCACGTTGGCCATAGTAGCTCAAGGATTAGAGCGGCTGGACGGAAACCAGAAGATCCGTGGTTCAAATCCCAACTATGGCATCGAATTTTTCACTCTGACTAGCCTACACACGGCTAGTGTGAAAGAACAATTTATTTTCATTATTTTTTCTTAATGTCCGATAAGGTATAGATAAGCAATTTTGATTTATTACAGTTTTTTTACGGCTTTATCAAGTCTTGAAAAAGAAATTGGCTAACCACGAACTGAAAGTTACTTATCAGAACTCGAATGCTTGGGAATCCTCGGTACTATTCCCAATATACATTCTCTACTCGTTAAGTATCACAGTTCTTAGTACGAAATATACTGTTTCATCTACCTCACCCCATATATTTGTGGGAATTCTTGGTGCCAAATTTTGGATGGAATGCCATAGGCACTTCCTTTACTTGCTCTAGGTAAGTAGTAGACAAAGTCATGCTGATTTAAACTGCTATTTTTGATTTTTGGGTAGTCCATCATAAATCGTAACTCCCCCTATTTATATTGAAATAGCATCATGATCTGTATAGTATATAATTTAGCATATGTATTACCACGTGAGATGGTTCAGGTAGTTAAGTATGTGGAAGTCCTATGTTCGATTCTGTGGCCGACCTTCCTGATCCATTAATTTTTCTAGAATTAGCTTTCTTTAGAATTTCTCCGGATCCATAGGCGATTACTTAAAATGATAGTCATATGCCCCAAATGTCCTGTCCTGTCCTATTTTACTTCATCTTTTATCCTGGTTGGCTGTTTCCGCCTGTATTGCTCACTGTAAATCTTCATTCTCAGATTGGGGGAAGTCTCAGGCCTCCCAGGAGACGTGTACGCTCGTAACGAGGACGGGAGTTTCAATCTGTACTTGGTAAGGACCCTACTCTCTGCAGATCGACAACACCCTTAGTATTCTCTAACTTCACCGCTCCCCCATCTAAGGTCAAGGTGCTAAGTCTCCACTCCGAACTTTCTTATAGAGCTACAGCGTCAATATTAATAATATAAATTGAATATGAATTCAGTTTTTAAAAGATCTTGTGTTTTCAGAATTCTAAACTCTACTTCTTTGCAGTTGAAGTGTCTTAAGCAACACTGAGCGGCAAACACTCTCAACTCACCTGACAACCACTCTTCTTATCGCAATTTATGACTGTGTTGTGCAGCAAAGCTCGCCATGTGATAAGTAGACTGCCATTGTTTTATGATTATGGCGCTGAACTTCGTTCTTGCTTGTCTACCTTTCCTCTTGATTAAATCAAAAGTTGCAGAATGTATACTAAGGCTACTTTAACTGTGATTCTAATAGAACACAAGCGAATCTGTTGCATTTTTTTTTTCGTAATTTTACGTCCTCCAACGTTGTCATATCGGACGATGAATGGAATGGGTGAAATGATGCTCAATGAGTCCAGGGTGCTTAGAGTTATCCGACATTCGTCCTTCAGGACAAGGGAAAACCCCGGAAAAAGCCCTACCCAGGTGACTCACCCTGACCGAGATTCGAACTCGGGACCTCTTGATCGTGAGGCACACGCGCTGCCATCTACGCTACCGAGGCGGGCATTTCATTTCTGTGATTCTGATTAATGCACATGCAAAGTAAAATCTGTTCTTGAACAACAGATGTAAAATAGTGTTTTAAAACTTTTTTTCCTTCTATTTCATATAGTAAATACTGTATTCCTCCCAGAAAGGCGATGTCGAGATTTCACTCGAAATATAACAGTTGAATTAAATTCCGCGGCACAACAGCCTGTGGAGGATAAAGCACCACCAAGGATGTCATGAATAGGCTGCAGGAGTGGAGGATGGGACGTGGTTAGCAACCCGAGCTCTTCATGAATGCGGTCTTCGTACGGAATGGAGAACCAGACACGGCCCTAAGCTTGGTATGAGAGGAAGAAGATGATATGAAATGAAGTTGAAACTGATGAAGGTAAAGATGATAATGGAGTGGTTGATGGAAGGAATAAAGGAGGAAACAGGAGAAAACTCGTTTTGTACACACAAAACCAACCCGACCCGGCCTTGCTGAGAGGCGAGCGTCTAAACACTCGGCTACGGTTCCACTAATGTCTGATTTCAGGCCCTCTGAAGAAATTAAAAAAAAAGCATTTTTAGAAAAACATTCACAAGACATAAAAACCAAAGGTGTATTAAATACACAACTTGGTATTTAATTTCATCTTCCGAGGATGTGTAACATTATCTCAAACATGGAAGATTTTGTTTTTCTCAGAAATGGCTCTAATGATTTTGATTAAAATACCATATGTTTGAAATCTTTCATGACAAAATAAATATATTTTGAGTTTTCTGGGTATGGTCGCTCTTACCCATTGGCTGGATGGAAACCAGGAGATCCGTGCTTCAAATTCCGGCCATGGCATTGAATTTTTCAGTTTGACTCTATCCAAAACTTTAGGCTATACACGGCTAGTGTAAAGGAACAATAATTTCCGTCAAACTTACACAGAATAGGAATTTATACAAGTCCAAATTGTCCTCTGTGTAACAAAGAAGAGGAAATGACTGAAGAACATCTTTTAACCTGTGAAACACTACCTGCCGGACCTACTACACACAAATATTGGAGAGCAAGAGAGCTAATGGCTTCATTGCCAAAGCTTAGCATTTGAAAACAACAACAACATAATTTCTGTCAATTAACTTAAATAATAAGAGCTACATGATGAAGCCTGGGACTCAAGTACTTACAATAGTAAGTTGCCACAAACGGTGTATCTCAAATACGAGAGCTCCTAGTGGTTTATCGGAAAAATATATGAGTCAGTTGGAGAATTTAATGTCATGATGGCACATTGGTCATGGTAGCTCAATGGGTAAGAGGGATTGGACGGAAACCAGGAGATCAGTGGTTCAAATCCTGGCCACGGTATTGAATTTTTCAGTTTGATCTATCTAACCAAACTGAGTACTTAAATTCAATATCTTCTAAAGATGTCACAACAAGATTTTCAAGAAAATGCTGACCACCCTAATTACATATTTTTTACAGAAAGTTTTTTTGAAAGTTTAGTTTTCTAAAACTGGCTTTATGAATTTTGATTAAAATATCACACATATTTATATCTTTAATTTTCTGGATATAGCCTATTAAGTCCTCTTCATTTGGTAGAAATTTTACAAATTTTGTATAACTGGTAGTAATTAAGGGTTATACAAAAATATAGATATTTTAAACCACACAATTTATTTCCATTTGTTTGTCGTTATTGTTCTTTTCTTTCCCCACCCCCTTTTTTTGCATTAGCAAAAAAAATTATTATATGTACTATATTATTATATGTACTAGTGTTGTCTTTATAATGCTGTTGCTATTCAGTTGTTTCTTGGAACATCACTGTAAGAGTATGTAATTTCAAGTCTAAGTATACCAGTTTTTACATTTTCT
>CM060951.1:143594157-143794142 GCA_030765055.1 Mantis religiosa
ATGATACTACAGTAAATTTTTGGGGGGCTTGTAATGTATCTTTAATGGAAACAATTGTTTTGGATACCAGTGAAATATTAGACTACTTTAAAAGGAACAATCTCATGTACAATATGGATAAAACAAAATTTATGAAGTATGATTTCTCAAAAAGAGAGCAATTGGAACAGACACTTGAGATTGAGAATAAAAACTGTGATAAAATAGACACACATAGGTTCTTAGGAATATGGATAGACAGTGGGATAACATGGGTACAACACATAGATAGTATATGTAGCAAATCCATTTATCTTTTAAGATTTTTTAAACACACATTAGGTAGTGAAGAATTAAAAATTATTTATTATGGTGTTATCTATCCTCACCTACATTATGGGATTGAGGTGTGGGGAGGTGCTGCAAAGGTGCATATGAATAAGTTGATGGTTTTACAAAAGAAATGCATCAGAATTATTAGTAATTTAAAATTTGGGGAATCTTGTAGGAATAATTTTAAGGAACACAAAATGTTAACACTTTATTCCTTGTACATATATAGGACTGTACTGCATATACAGAATAAGAATCATAATAAAAATAATGATATTCATGGGTATAGCACAAGAGGTAGCATTAATTACCATGGATATAAGTGTAATAAGCAAATTGTATTTAAGGATATTAATATTATAGGAACAATTTTGTATAATAAATTACCTACAGAAATCAAAACTGTAAGAAAGTCTAACTTTAAAACTAGCTTAAAAAATCATTTGATTAAAAAATGTCTGTATTCTCTGGATGAGCTGTAAATGTGTTGTACTGTTTATAAATGTAAATATTGAAATTTGACAATATCTGAAACTTGTATACAAGTCTATAGACAACATCATCATCATCATCATCATCATCATCACCATCACCATCATCATCACCACCAGCACACAACCATAATTTGATAAAGAGGCACTCTCTTACAGAATTTTAAGATTAATTTAGCATAAAGAGAATTCTGAATGAACTTAGAATGACAACTGTAAAGAAATGTTTGAAAAAGAATACTTTGGAATGGTTTGGGTTAACTCTGACTTCAAATGAAATTTACAGTAATTTTAGCAAATTATTCATAGACAGGTTTTGGGACACAGAAAAGCAAATTGGAGTAAAAATAGAATAAAAAAAAACTAGTAGGTACGATGCTAAACAAGGTATCGTAATGACTGAGTACTCATTAACAAGAGTCAACTGATCCAGCCGCTGATATCAGAAGAAGAAATCATTAACACAATCATTTGACATTACCAACAGCACATTAGAAATAATTTATCTGTTGGAAATTAATTAATCTTTACACTAGCCGTGTGTAGGATGCACTATGAAAGGGTAGAGCCAGACTGAAAAATTCAATGCCATAGCCAGGATTTGAACCACACTTCACTGTTAATAATGCTTCTGCTTTTAATATTTAAAACCTAGGAATCCTCTGGTAATATCATCAAATGGAGAAATAAATGTATCACAGTTGGGAAACATAGTTGCTCTAAGAAAAACAAACCAAACAAACCAATAGGTCACTTAGGATCATACACCAAAATATACAGTATATGGCTAACAAAATTAATATGATGAGCGTATTACTTAATGAAATAAAGGCTGATATCACTGTAATTACAGAACATTGTTGCTCTAACAAAGAACTTGAATTAGCTACATTCGATAACTATACTTTAGCTGCAGACTCCTGTAGAAAATCTCATAAATTTGGAGGTGTAGTCATATATGTAAAAAATAATTGCATTGTTTACCAAATATGAAAATATATGTAATTATAGCATAGAAATTTTTATGGAATGTTGTGCCATTAAAATAGTAACCGCAATTGGCAAAATTGCAATAGTAGGTATATACAGATCACCTAATTCTAAGGTCAATGACTTTTATAAAAATATTGACAACTCATAGCAAAGCTATCAAATGAAGTAGACAAAATTGTTATATTATGTCATATCAATATAAATTCATGTAATGATTCCCGGAATTACAGGCTATTTCATGACATCCTTGATAGCTATAATCTCGATAATGCAATAAACTGTCCCACTAGAATCACGAGGACGTCTGCAACTGCAATAGACTACACACTAACATAACACCTACACAGTATTCTGTTTTTGTTAACAATTTTCATCTCTCTGATCACTGTGCAGAAATTATTGACATATTTAACTGTAATTGTGAACTAAAGAAAGCAGCATGGATACAGAAACGATTACTTCACGGCCTAAATTTAGCAAGGTTGCAAGAAATTTTAAAAGCAGAAAAGTGGGAATCTGTATATACTATGAATGATATAAATTGCAAATGGGATATATTCTTAAAAACAGTGCTAATGCATTTTAATACAGCAGGTCCATTAAAAACAAAACAACTTGTAATAAAGCAAAACATAAAGTACCATTTAGAAATATATAATAACTGCTACAAAAGACTAAAAAAAGAATATGGCAAGGCACTCGCTATGCAATTATCCCAGGTTTATAGCACTTCCATAGTCAATCTAAAAATAAAGCAGCAGAAGCTTGGAATATTATAAATAATTATAGGCAAACAACAAAAGAGGATAAAAATATAACCTTAGAAATGAATGGGCAAAAGATACTATACCCGAATGATGTCTGCAATAGTCTTAACCACTACTTTACACACAGAATCAACAAATCGCAAAAACTCCCTATCAACTATGAACCTAAAAATACTATTGAACAGTCAATCTACCTCATGCCTACAAATAATACTGAAATTAGTAAAATAATCAGTAAAGTAAAACAACAAAACTCTTGTGGCTGGGATGGCATCTCCTCTAGAGTATTAAAATACAAGATATAATTGTATATTTGCTTAATTTCTCAATAGAACACAATACTTTCCCAGAGTGCCTAAAAATTAGTACTATAATACCAATTTTCAAAAAAGGGGAAAGATGCCATATTGCTAACTACAGACCAATAACTCTTACCTCTGTATTCAGTAAAGTATTTGAAAAAGTTTTAAATTCAAGACTAGTTAACTTCTTAAATAAACATAATATATTAGTTAAAATGCAGTATGGCTTTAGAAAGAATTTCTCTATCACTACGGCTATCATAGATTTTGTACAAGAGATTTATTCACAATTAGATAAAGGTAATCAAACAATAGGACTGTTCTTAGACCTCTCTAAAGCATTCGATAGTGTAGCGTTAAATTTTGGACAAACTTCATTATTGGACAAACTAGAAGATTATGGAATAAGGGGCAAAATGCATGACATACTAAAATCCTATTTAACAAATTGCCAACAATGCACAATAACCTGTAGCAACAATGGGTCAATTAGACATTATATGTCACCATATGATATAGTTAAATATGGAGTGCCATAGGGATCAGTACTCGGGCCAATATTATTTCTATTATATATAAATGACTTATCTCACTATGAAAACTGCAAAAATGTATCCTATGCTGATGATACTACTTTACTGTACTGGCACAAAACCATGAATCTCTTGGAGAATTCTATGATAGATACTTTTAATGACCTACTTAAATATCTGGAACATAATTTAAAAGTGAATATAGATAAAACAAAATTATTGCATTTTCAGTAAGGAAGAAGATTGAATTCAGAAAGACCTTTGGTGGTAAAAGTAGGGAACAGTATCATTGAACTAGTACAACGAATTATTTTCCTAGGTATAATTTTGGACAAAAGCCTCTCATTTAATCCACATATAGACTATGTGTGTAAAAGAGTAAATACAGGTTTATATCTATTGAGAAGCCTCTCAAAATATTTAGATACGACTACATTGAAAATGACATATTGTTGTTGACTAATGGCACTGGGGATAAGTTGATCTGCATCATTTTCCCCCTAGCTTCCCAATATAAAGCCTGTAGGTTCCCACTTTTGAGACCGTTACATTTGTCCAAATGGTGTTTGTTCATGATGACATCCTCTTTACAGATAGTACATTTGGGTGTAGGTATGCAGTGTATTTTATAAAGGTGTTCTGCAAGACAATCATGGCTAAGTAAAAAGACCATGTTAGAAAATGACATATTTTGGTGTAATATATCCTTACTTACAATATGGCATTGAAGTATGGGGAAGCACTAGTGTACATAATTTAAATAGATTGTTGGTATTACAGAAGAAATCTATAAGAGCAGTGTATGGTTTAGGGTATAAAACTTCATGTCATAATACTTTTGTAGAAAATAAGCTATTTACTTTTATCTCATATGTATATAAGGTTATACTATATATTACTAATAAGAATTTGCATATAACACATTGTAACAAACAACATTATGACCACAACACGCATGGCAAGAACAACCTATATCAGACCAGCATAAATAAGAGCACAACTGAACACGACCCACTCTTGAGTGGTGCAAAGCTATACAATAGATTACCAAGTACCTTAAAAGGAAAACATGGAGATAATTTCAAAAGGGAGCTAAAAATGTATCTTCTAAATAAACGTTTATATAGAATAGATGAACTGTAAATATTGTAAATAATATTGAAAATAGTAGCATTTAAAATAACGAAACTTGTACCACGTCTATAGGCTAAATAAATATTTATTATTATCATTATTATCATCATTATCACCACCATCTACCATCATCACCATTATTATTATTATTATTATTATTATTATTATTATTATTATTATTATTATTATTATTATTATTATTATTATTATTATTATTATTATTCTTATTCTTATTCTTATTATTCTTTTTTTTTTTATTTATTTATTTATTTCTGATCTCTACATGCTCCACTACATAAGTAGTACTACATGCTTTTCACTCTTTTTGTGATTTTTGTATACATTTTTCCAGTTTTTATGTGAACCATTTATTTTTTTTTTTTTTTTTTTTTTTTTTTTTTGCTTGTATTACACATTAATGCCTTTTAGTACTTGAAAGTCTATAGAGTTTACAAATTTTGTAAATGATTTTAAATGTCTTTTAATTAGTATCGACTTGTGTGTTGGCCAGTTATCAGTTCTTAGAACACTATGTTTTAGAGTTTCTCTTGCACTATTCACCACACTGCACTCGAATATTATGTGATCCACCGTTTGGGCTCCTCTCCTGCATGAACACTCAGGGCTGCTAACGATCTTGAGTCTGTTGAGATAAGTGTTGATATTTCCGTGTCCTGTAAGTATTGTTGTCATGTTTGGTGTTAGGTAGAACCTGTTTGTGAGTCTGCTTTCCACTGTTGGGAAGAATTCCTTTGTGGTTGTGCCTTTTGTGCTCTGTTCCCATTTCTGCTGCCATTTGTTTTTTGTTGATTTCCGAAGAATTTGTTTTATTGCGGTGATCGGTAATTTGTTGTAGTATATTTCCTTAGTTTTTGCTGCATTCTTTGCCAGTCTGTCAGCCACTTCATTACCCTCTATTCCAATATGAGCCTTTACCCATTTGAATTGTATTTTCCAATCTTTTGCTCTTAGTATTGCTGTAGTTCTTCGTATTTTCTCTGTTAGGTTATTGTGATTATTGTAATCGTCTATGGAGTCAATTGTTATTCTGCTGTCTGTGTGTATGGTTACTGTTTTGTTATCTGTGTCTTCAGTGTCCGTCGTTTCTAATAATTCCAGCGCTTTTGCAATTGCCAATTGCTCTGCCTGATTATTTGAGCATCTTTCATTGAGTTTGTATATTTTTTGGCTTATCAGTTGGTTTTGTCTGTATATGGCTACTCCTGCTCCCACTCCTACGTCACTTTTGCTTCCATCTGTATATATTTGCCACACTGTATTTTCATTGTTTCCTATTTTTGGTTCTTTTGTGCCTTGAAAGTCAGCTGGGTGGAGCCAATTCTTGGGGTTTTCCGGGCGGTCTATTTGGTATTCAGTGTTGGTTTTTCCTGTTTTTACGTTATATAGTTCAGCCACCTCTCTTGCCTTTAAGTCTATGGGTATTGTTCCCGTGATTATGCAGAGTGCTTCATGGGAAATTGTCCTATATGTCCTATTATTATTCTTATTCTTATTATTATTATTATTACTATTATCATTATTATCATCATCATTATCATCATTATTATTATTACTATTATTATTATTATTATTATTATTATTATTATTATTATTATTATTATTATTATTATTATTATTATTATCATCATCATCATCATCATCATGATCATTATTATTATTATATAAATATGAAGTGTACATTGTAATTTGATTTCTTCATGCGGGGTGTTGTAATGCATGAAATTTGCCGACGAATGAGTAATGTACATGATGAAACCTTCATCAGTGACTGCAAAGTATGACAATGGTGCAGAATTTTGAAGCAGGGCATACAGACGTTCATGATACAGGTGGACAGGGAAGGAAGCGAATGTCAACCAATGATGATCTTGTTCAGCGAGTAGATCAGAAGATTTGAGATCATCAGTTCACAATTTCTGTGTTACACGAGTTGTTTTCCATCTATACTGTGGCGTAGTGGGCTAAGGCATCATGCCTTGGCTCACTACCACGGAAAGCGGCCCAGGATCAATCCCACCCCTCGGGTGTGGATTTTAAGTCCCAGCTATAGGACCGGTGCCCACCCAGCATCGTGAGGAGCTTACGATAGGTAAGTGGCCCTGGTTACGAAAGCCAACATTCCGGCTGGGAGATGCAGAGATGTTGATCACATCTCCTCCCCGTGTAGTTTGGATGATTGCCCACCTCTTCCTTGTGTATGTGGGCATGAGGCTGGCAACTGGGTTGGTAGGTCCTGGCCCTACATGGGCTGTCACACCCTGGGTTATGTTATTATGTGTCGTTTTCCAAAATTCCTAGTTGAGCTCTTTATACTATCGTGACTGACATGCTACAGTGCTGCAAATTGTGTGCGATGCTGTCCAACCATCATAAAACACAGCAAATGACCACTGCCTTAACGTTTTTCCAGGACTACTATGGTGGAGAAGAGTTTTTGAACAAAAAGGTCACAGGGGACAAGACATGAGTCCTTAACAAAACTGAAGAAACAAATTCCAAACTGTGGATGCATTCTTCTTCCCTATCAAAATCAAAGAAGTTCAAGCAAACATTCTCCAACAAAAAGTGTATGGCTACTGTGTTCTGGACCAAAAAAGGAGTTCTCTTGGTGGAATTCATGGAATGTGACAGGCCCATCACAGCAGCCTCATACAGCATAACTCTTCAGAATCTACGAAGGGCAATTCAGAATAAGCAAAGAGGAATGTTGTCATCAGGCCTCGTTCATGACAATGCTAGAACCCATGCTGCAGCTGCAACAGAGAACCACCTGCAACGATTTCAAAGCAAGGTGTTTGATCATCCACCTTACAGCCTGGACTGGGATCCTGAAACACAGGCAGCTTACCTTCTATGATGGGATTCAAAAGTTGATACCATGCTACAAAAAATGCCCAAGTTGGAGCGGTGACTATGTAGAGAAGTAGCTGGTAGATGTAGCTATGCAAATAAAACATTTTTGGATTTCACTATGCTTTTAATTCCACAACTGATTGGACCATGGAAGAAGAAGAAAAAACTGCTCTCATAATAATAAACATTCATACAATTATATTACATTGTTATACAGAAAAAAGAAAATGTTTGTAAATAACGTTCAACAGAGAGGCAATCCTTATTATATGTATTAAATTAAAAATTTAAAATTTATATACGGTATCATAAAAGCTATTTGAGAAAGATGTTTGTGTTTAAGTCTTCAGCCGAACTTTTGTTTAATTTGTACACTACTTATAAAGAATATTATTAATTTAGAATAATTAGGATTCAAAAGAAAAATATGATTTTCAGATATTATTAGAAATTATTATTAAATGTGGGGGAAAAAGGAAAAAAAAATTATCATTAGGCATGTATTTGCTTTTACAACAATGGACAATTACGAAACTTAAGGCTATAATGGGGACTAACGAACAAAAAAAAAAACCTAGGAAAAGAGAAGACAAATTATGCCAAACATTTGAGTGATAATAGTACCATCAACATCTTAATCTATTATATTGTAATCGGTAAATATTTTACTTGAACCTTGAAATTTTACATCAATAAAAGTTACTGAAAGTTCTTGACAAAGGAAGTTTACTCCTAGGAAAGTATTTTCCATAGACTTCCATTGACATAACAAAGGGATAGCAGAATCATTATGCAGTTGATAAGCTACACCAAAGTAACAGAAAGATGTAAAGAGTAGCTCATTATCTTTACGACTACATTTATCAATATTTTCGACCAGATTAATCAAAAACTAAAAATACCCAAAAATTCTTATTCTACAACCCAAATTTACAGATAAGATTTACTAAGAAACTGATACATTTCTCTGAAGGAACTACAGCATGTAATGAGTATGTTCCTCAGCAGGTGTTAGAAATGTTTGAACAATAGGAGACAGTTCCAACAAGAATTTGTTATATATTTAGAAATAAGTTATGCAACAAACTGTACTATTACACAAATAAAAATATTTGTAAAAGAATCTTCACTTAACTTAAGAAGTTGATGTTAATACTTCCTTCTTCTTTATAATATTGATTTCAAAAGCATATTGCTTCCTGTCAGTTAATTTCAAACTCCGTTGTTAAGGAAATCTCCGTTACGATGTTATTTTCTTTTGTTATGTTACGCATTACCAACAGCTGAAGACGAAACAAATCTAAAAACAGAATCAATTGCCAGTATGTCAAAATTCGTTATGCAATGTTTATTTTTTAAAATAAATATTTTTTCCCACACTATTAACTCTATGGCACCATTTAATTGTTTTATTAATTTAACTTCGGGATATATTTCATGGTTAAATGACCAAAAATTATCTGCTACAGCCGATTTATCAATTATTTATATTTAATGTTACGAAAATGTTCTTTCTTTCATTCTGGTTTCCAAACTATGTTTCGTCTTTCCAATATAAACCTGATCACAATCCAAACAATTAAATTGATAAATACCAGATTTTTTATTATTAGGAATTTTATCTTTTTCAGAAAATTGTAATAAATTTTTAATACTATATTTTTTTTTAAAAAAATTTGAAAATGTTTATTAAACCAAGGCTGGTAAGTAAATTTTTTAAAATTATAATCATCTTTTATTTTTTTAAGAGTAGAAATATCATTAACAGTTTTTTGATATTTAAATTTTTCAATCTTCTTTTGTATAACATCTTTATTAAAACCATTAATTAAAGCAGTATTAATAATATTTTTATATTCTTTATTAAATTCTTCTTTATTCAGGGGTATATTTATTAATCTGGTATATTTATTAATCTATAAATCAAACTATTAAAAATAGCAAATTTATGTGAAAAAGGATTAAAACTTTTATTTTTTATGTATTTATCAATATGAGTAGATTTCATATAAACACCAAAATCTAATTTGTTATTTCTTATTATTTTCATATCTAGAAAAGGAAGAAATCCATTAATTTCAGTTTCTAATGTGAATTTTATAGCTTTATCTTGTAAATTTAGTAATTTTAAAGCATCATTAATTTGTTTTTCAGGAACAATGGCAAAAATATCATCAACACATCTATACCATGTTTTAAAAATCAAAGGAAAAGCTTTAGTGACTTGAATTTCGAAAAACCTCATAAAAAGATCAGCAAGAAAAAGTGAAAGAGGATTACCCATTGCTAAGCCAGAAGCTTGTTGAAAAAATTCACCATTAAAAGTGAAAAAATTTTGATTCAAACAAAAATCAGTAAATTAAATTTAAAGGGAGTCGATTAATGACACTAAACAACACTTACTTTTAAATTTTTCCGGAACATTTTTCCTCCATCCTCAACCGGCCATCGACTAGTTCTCATTGGTGTAGTTGACGATATTTTGTTATAGGTCATCTCTGGTGGCGGTTCAAGGAACTTGCTGAACAAATTTTTCTGGGAGATGTCGAAATTGAATACTTTGTTCCTATTTTTTGAAATGAAGATTTGTTCCCATGTGGATAGTTCTTGTTATACTGATGTATGTTTTAGTAGTTTTGGTTTTTGATTTATGTTGTGGCTTTTTTCCCAAAAATGCGTGGCAACTGCTGATTTTTATAATTGTTTATATTTTATGTTCCTAAAGTGTTCCTTTGCTCGTTTCTAAATTTCTTTTGGTTTCTCTTAGAAACAAGAGCAAAGGAACACTTTAGGAACATAAAATATAAACAATTAGAAAAATCAGCAGTTGCCAGGCATTTTTGGGAAAAAAGCCACAATATAAATCAAAAACCAAAACTACTAAAACATACATCAGTATAACAAGAACTATCCACATGGGAACAAATCTTCATTTCAAAAAATAGGAACAAAGTATTCAATTTCGACATCTCCCAGAAAAATTTGTTCAGCAAGTTCCTTGAAGACCTATAACAAAATATTGTCAACTACACCAATGAGAACCAGTCGATGGCCGGTTGAGGATGGAGGCAAAGTCTCTGAAACATGTTCCGGAAAAATTTAAAAGTAAGTGTTGTTTAATGTCATTAATTGACTCCCTTTAAATTTAATTTATTATAACAACACTGTTTTCAACACTTCCAAGAAAGGAATTGTAAAATCAGTAAGTTTAACAAAATCAACTATTAAGTCCTTAAGTAAATTTATTGAATTCAACCACTTTTTTAAATAAATTAAATTTTTTTCTCTAGGAATACTAGGAAATAAGGCAGTTACATCAAAAGAAATAAGTTTATCAGTTTTAGATAATACAAAACTATCAATCTTTTTCATTAGTTCCAAAGAATTTTTAATACTTAAACTTTCAAATTTATCAAAATTACTAAATTTTTTGTGTAATTATTTTAATAACCATTTTACATTTTATAATGTCAATTATATAATTTCTTTTTTAACCGAGATTTCCTAACAACGGAGTTTGGAATTAACTGACAATGGAAGCAATATGCTTTTGAAATCGATATTATAAAGAAGAAGGAAGTACTAACATCAACTTCTTAAGTTATGTGAAGATTCTTTTACAAATATTTTTATTTGTGTAATATTAGCTGCTTCACTGTGACTAGCTTCATTTTCTGTGTGGAAACTGTACAATATTTACTGTGGACTTCCTGCCACCCGCACCAAAGACACAGCAGCCAGCTTTGCCTGTGAGCTGCACACAACAAAACCCGCTGCTTGAAGAATCATTACAGTGTAGGAAATAGTATTTACTGGGGAACACAATAAAGATACTGTTGGTGATTTACTTTGTAAATATTAAGTAAATATGCAAAAATTGACATTAAACTCATGCAAGCTTAAATGTTTCAGCAATGGCCATTTAAACCCTGCATGGGCTGGGAACGGATACCCAATAAACAGAACAAGACATTTAAATTGTTAAATGCTGTAAAAATGCTTCTTAAATACACTTTCATATCTTCCATATTTATTAAGTTATTTTAAGAAACAAAAACTGGTTTAAAACCCATTAAAGGCAGCATATATCTACAGTATCAATAAAGTAGAGAGTATATTAACTGTTGAAATTATTGTGCTTACACACTAGCCGTATATAGGCTAAGGTTTTGGATAGAGTCAAACTGAAAAATTTCTATCAATTAACTTAAATAATAAGAGTTTAAAAATGAAGCATGGGACTCAAGTACTTACAACTGTAAGTCGCCTCAAACGGTTCGTTGTTTACCGAGAAGTCATATGAGTCAATTGGGGAATTTAATGTCATGACGACACGCTGGCCATGGTAGCTCAATGGTTAAGAGCATCTGGATGGAAACCAGGAGATCCGTGTTTTAAATCCCAGCCATCGCATTGAATTTTTCAGTTTGACTCTATCAATCCACTCAGTTCTTATAAATATCATTCTCAATTAAATTTATCTGGTTACCAAAATGAGGATGAATTGGCACTCATATTTCAATGACTGACAAATGAGTTGAATATGAATGAGAAAGGATCTGGCACTTAAATCCCTATGAGCAGAGAGTGTATTAATTACCTCATTCTCAATGCATTAACGGCTTACAAATTGATTTTTGTATTTACTATACAATGAATATATTAAATATACATACCATACTTCAAGTTCTGGTCCACTTCGGAAAACTGCACCTGCAGATTTGGCCTCTTCAATACTTTGAAGAATTCTTTGCAGATTCCCTTCAAAGTCCAGAGCCCACTGGTTTATGGTGCACACTGCTACTGTTACCTTCCGTCCCATTTTATCTAAACAAAAGAATCATACTCAGATTAGTTGACAGAAAATCTCTATTTTTCCCTCCTGTATTTATCAAGTTGGCAAGAGTTTTGACCACTGATTATGCAAGAGTTGATCAACATTTTCCATATCCAATGGACCAGCCCAAAAGCAACCATATCAAGTACACGTAATTACCAGGGTATGGATTCTGAAGACATTCATTGTGGTCATTTTTTAGTCATTTTTCTCTATTTGTTTTAGGTCATTTTTTAATATTCCAGGGCATTTTACAGTCATTTTTTAAACATATGGGAACATTAATAATAGTTTTTAAATTGCGCTGTACCTTACAATAACACTAGTCTTGAGCATGTGAGATCCGTTTGGGATTACTTTATCGTAGGGGATTTCCCTTTTTCACTGCCTCACACTGCTTGGAGTTGCAACTGTGTCAAAGGGTCAGTGAACTAGCCAATTTGTAACAGTGTGGTTGTGCATCGTGTTATCTACGTGTTCCACACAATTATACCAAAAGTAAAGCCTAGTACTACACAAAATATAATTATTTGTAACAAAACTTCACTTAGGTATTTGTAAAGAAATTTTCATCAATTTCGCTAAAGATAAGTAAAGTTTTATTAATTTATAGATGAGTCGTATTTATTATACATCTGCTTCACTTACGTACCTGTTTTGAGGACATGTTTCGCAAATCATCGTTTGCATCTTCGGCTCTTATGCGACTAAAGCTTGATTCAGTGGTGTGGGTAATTCTGGAGTTGCTGCTGCCATCTGTTGATTTAGTGATGAACTTAAATGTGGGATTCTCTTCTGGCGGTATTTCAAAGTTCATTAGTTAAGAGTCGAAGATGCAAACAATGATTTGCGAAACATGTCCTCAAAACAGGTACGTAAGTGAAGCAGATGTATAATAAATATAACTCATCTATAAATTAATAATTATTTCGCTTCACTGTGGTGTTCCAGTACAGTTAAATCTTGATATATAAAGTTTCTTTGCAAATAATTACATTTTATATAGTATTTGTTGCTTCACTGTTGCTTGCTTCTATTTTTTATGCATTATGTGAAGTCTAGTGTTGCTACAAGATTAAAAAATATTGTAAACAATTTTGGGAAGGAAGTTTTTTCTACACATGGTTCCATATTGTTTTGTAAGCTTTGTGAAATTAAGCTAGCAGCTGAGAAACGATTCATAATGCAACAACATATTGGATGTGACAAACATAACAGGGCTGTGGAAAATTCTAAACAGAATATGCACAAATGCTACTTTTTAAGAGTGTAGGATTAAATTTTTGTATAGGTTCTGAGTTTTTTAAGGAGCTATGTGACGTGTTTATGTCTGCAAATATTCCTTTAAAACAGCTGAATAACGCAAAGTTGAAAAACTTTCTGGAACATCACATGGGACGTCGTTTACCAAACGAGTCAACATTAAGAAAGAAGAAACTATGCAAAATATAAGAGAGTAGGTTACAAGAAAGAAAACATGTTTCCATTGATGAAAGCATGGAAAATGAAGGTTAATATGTAGCAAATGTAATAATAGGGACACTAGAGCTGGATGGACCATGTAAAATATTTTCGCTGCCTTTTAGTAAATCATTCAAGTATATGTATTCCGTTCACTAATTCCATGTTGTTGCTTTGACCTGATGGGATCTGTTATGAAAACATGCTGTTTTTTCGAGATTTAACTGTATTGGAACACAACAGTGAAGCGAAAAATTATTAAATTTTAGATGAGTCGTATTTTTTACACATCTGCTTCACTTTCGTACCTATTTTGAGGACATGTTTCGCAAATCATCGTTTGCATCTACGGCTCTTATGCGACTCTAAGACTCGCATAAGAGCCGTAGATGCAAACAATGATTTGCGAAACATGTCCTCAAAATAGGTACGAAAGTGAAGCAGATGTGTAAAAAATACGACTCATCTAAAATTTAATAATGCTGTTTTTTGTTACTGATGTCGCCCCATATATGGTTAAAGTGGCAAAATAAATCAAGGACTTTTATCCATGAATGTAACCTGCTTGATACATGGCTTCATAGAGTGGCAGAAGAAGTGAGGTCACACTTTCCACAAGTAGATGCACTTATTTCAAATACTAAAAGGATATTCGTCAAATTCCCCACACACAGAGAAAATTCCAAGTCCCATTTCCCAAGTGTTCCATTACCTCCACAACCAATGGCTCATGGCTAGAAGCTTGTTTTTATTTTTGTGCACATTTTCAAACAGTGAAGCCCTTGATGCAGTGGATACTAGAGCAATTGAGGTATTTCAACAGTGTTTAATGATAGTGAATTAGAGGGGCAATTAACTTATATCAAGTTAAACTTGGTTTATCGAGATTCAACTGTATTGGAACACCACAGTGAAGCGAAAAATTATTAAATTTGGTTATTTATCATCTACGATTCAAAATCTTCAGAAAGTGTCAAGGCTGTAGCTGTGGTTAAGAAAGTTACACTGAATATTGTGACTGGTGAAACTGGCAGGATTTTAAAGAAATTTACGAATGTATTAGAAAAAAATCCAGGATATAAAACATTTTGCATGATAGTTAAAGTACTTTCAGAGAAAAGTTTTATAACTGTGGAGATACCAGAGGAATCAACAGCCAGTGACTTGTCACTATTCAAGTATGTTCCTATAGTCAGTGTAGATGTGTAAAGAAGTTTCTCAATATACAACAATGTCCTCAACAACAACCGTCATTCCTTCATATTCGAGAATCTTCCAAAGTACATTGTTATATACTCTAATGAAGTAGAAAGCTGTTAATTTAAGCTTGATTTTCATTAAATTTAATTTATTATAGCAACACTATTTTCAACACTTTCAAGAAAGGAATTGTATGATTTTCATTTTTACTAATAAATTTAATTTTAGGTTTATTCAAATTGCTAATTCATGAATTAGATTATTTTCTTTTTACTGTTGAAAATTAAATATGTATGCCTAATAATTCAATAATCTTTCATTTATAATTCATAACTTTTGATTATAATTTTTAGGAAATCCAATTTGTTGGTCATTTTTTATAATTATTAGATCATTTTCACTGAATTATTAAGTCATTTTATAAGTCACTTTTCAAGCATTTTTTGGTCATCAATACCAATATCTTTATAAAGCATTTTGAATAACATTTCAGGAATATGGTAACACTTCCAGATTATGCTTTTAAAATGTGTTTCATACATAAATCATGTAATATATCATTTTCTTTCACTGACAATCTAAGTGCAGGAACTAAATCCTCCTAGAATGGTCATGTTCTGCAAGTTTCTTCTTCATCTTCCTTTTTTACTGTGTTTCACTGACATATTGCATTGAATATAACACAACTGAGAATGTCATGCACAAGTGTGTTAATTCAATATTTGCTGCCATATACTGATTTGTAGGTGTGGCTTAAGGAGATTATTTATTGGAGTTTTGATACAATATGGGATAGTTAATAAAGTCTTACAGCAGTTTATAAAGTTTAGTTTGTTGCGTATTTTGTTTTTGAAGAGAAGTTATACATGAAAGGAAGTATAATTGTGCTAATAAAAAATGTAAGTAGTCGTGATACTCCTTTGCCTGGGTTAGGTTAGTTTAGGCTAGGCTGGGTTAGTTTAGATTGGGTCTTGTTTGTTTATATAAGGGTGATTGGATACTTTGGGTCATCTTCTTTTTTAAATAACGTTAGTTTTACAATTCCTTTCTTGGAAGTGTTGAAAACAGTGTTGCTATAATAAATTAAATTTAAAGGGAGTCGATTAATGACACTAAACAACACTTACTTTTAAATTTTCCCGGTGTTAAAAGTAAGTGTTGTTTAGTGTCATTAATCGACTCCCTTTAAATTTAACGTTAGCTTTGATTAGGTTAGGTTAGGTTTAGTAACATCTTTTTTATACGCTTATATTTATGATTTGCAGGTTGGATTATGTTATACAGTTTATATAAATGCACTCTTCAAACACACGGAGAACAAAGACGACATGTAATCTATACTTGCAATAAATGTATATGTCTTTCTATGGCTGTATAAGCTCAAACATATTCACAGCACTTTTAACATCAAAAGCATTTTAAATTCTTTCTCTTCAGCAAATAACTACTGAGCCCATCTTAATGCAAAATTTGACAATAACCAACACACAAGTTTCTAACTTTTAACAATTTCTGCATAATAAAGAGCAAATTCTATTAAACACTTCTGTACCTACAATATTTCTTAAGTTACATCACAAATTAGTTGTCTCCAAAGTTTACTACCACATCACAACAGTGGTTTTACTCGTGAAGCGTTGTGATGCAGGTTTGTGTGACATACGTTAAAATATTCTTTGCATTCACTGGATTACTGCATCCTTTATCATGGTGTTATTATTATGGGACATTTCATAAGAAAGAAAGCAGGCTTTAAACTTCAAAACTGATGCATGATGAGATTACAAGAAAGCAAACAACATCATAAGTCCTGACGAAGTGTAATTCATAAAAATAGTGGTTTATATAACCTGGTTCTTCCACAACTTTGGGTTTGGATTAACTTATGCACATTTGTTAAAATCTCTTATTTTGTCATGTTATTGCTTGTTGATGAAGATTGGTGTTGTATAACATAGCATGTTGCATATCCCTGTACATTTTTATTAAAGGGTTCCACAAAGCAAAAGAAAAAGTACACAAAATGTTAACTTTTATAGAACATTTTTAAACTGAAACAAAAGTGCTGGTTAACTATGTCTCTCTAGAACAGAGACTGTTTACTACTTGGCATCATTGCCATTATCCACAACATAGCGAGGGTGGATATTTGGTTTGTTCCATGCATGTAATAAAAGCAACAGTTTGAGAAAGCCTTAGGTTTGTGATTTCAGAGTAAGTACATATTAACCTTGAATTAACGAGTACCTATTAGAGATCATTGGAGTTTAACTGCACTAATGTTTTGACTGCGCTTTCCGTCGCATTGCAAATCCTGTCGGCCACAACTAATACCTCCTCTGATTACATAAAAAAAAAATCCTTCGCCTAACCTTTAAGGCGTAGGGTCCTTAGTATATTTCACTACATCTGTTCATTACATGTATACACTGTAGTTGCTCCAATATGTGACAGCTGGTGAAAGTTCCGTCATGACACATACGCAATAGTTACAGGATATTTAAGGTATATACGAAATTAACAAACATATCGAAATATACTGTGGGGCTAAAGAGTAGCTT
This sequence comes from Mantis religiosa, assembly GCA_030765055.1. Lineage (NCBI taxonomy): Eukaryota > Metazoa > Arthropoda > Insecta > Mantodea > Mantidae > Mantis > Mantis religiosa. Next base: position 143,611,623 of record CM060951.1, read on the forward strand.
AATACGCAAAGCATAGCAAAGGAATCTTGCTTATAAGTAGTTCGCTCGCAACTACGAATCTGCGGTTAAGAGTAGCCGAAACATTCATGTAGCTAAATCCAAATTATCGCCCACCATCTAAGCTCTATACTACTGCACTCATTTCAGCATAATTTCACCCGCTTCATTCATCGTCCGATATGACTTAAGGTTGAATGTGATAAATTAACAAAAAAAAAAAAAAGTTATCGCCAACTAGTTTAACTCAGAATTAATTATGTATCTACCCTGAAATCAATAATGAAAATCTTCTAAAGCTTTGGTAACTGCTAGGAATAAGAAGCTGCAACCCACTGAATTTGACCCGAAGTAGTAAAGCAAGCTATCGTTAATGAATTTAACTTCACGAATTATTCATTGGTACTAACCATCGTTTCTGAAACCACATTTCATATTGTCACCCCTATGTAAACTATACAAAAATGCAACCTAATACATCAGTTGTCAGGTTAAATGTGTGCCGTATAAAACAAAAACATAATCTCACCTTATAGTATAAATTACAATGCCAAACAGTATTTTTCTGCACCCGCCGTATTTTTATGATTACAGTAAAACACTCAGTATAACCAACCAGTGTTAGTTAAAAGTCACCAAATAATAAAAAGTAGCCAGAGAATTGCTATTACAAGATAAAACAGACATATCCAACGGAACAAATTGCTATTATAAAGTGTAACATTTCTGTAAAAACATCCCATACCAACTAGATTTTGTAGAATCTTTCACTTTATTCATATGGTTAAAATACCTGGGACGTGCCCGAGACATTGGTTTCATTGACTTTAAAAATTATTTGCAAGGATTAAAATATCCGATATTCTCTCCTCCTTGATTATTGCGTAATTCAAATCAAATTTATTCACGACATGATTTCCCACATAGTAATATCCTTTCGTCGAAAAGAATACAAGACTACAGAAATCATATTTCAATACGGAAGAAATGCTTAAATGATATAATATATGTAAAACTAATTCACTAAACAACTTCCAGGTACACATGCAATCACAGAAATTCTGGCTATTAGAAATTTCTTCAATTCCTTTTTAAACATGGGCAAGTTTTGTAATTTCTTAAAACATTGGCGGAGCTTATTAAACAATTTAATACATTTACTGTGCACGCCTTTTTCATTCGGGGTGATTTTATGCCCTGTAAGGCGAAGATTTAATTTCCCTACAGTTTTGTGCCTATGAACTTCAGCATTCGTGATATAACTATTTAACCGCTAATGAGTTAATGAGTGAACACTAGTACTTCATAAAGATATACGGATGGAACTGCCAAAATGTTTAACAATATGAAATAAAGTTTACAGCCTGAATTCCTGAAGAGGTTTAGCATTAAACTGATATATCTATGTTTGCTAGAATGGACGAAAACTAATCAAAACGTACACCTCTGTAGCGCTATGGCAGCTTACCTGCCTCAACGTTCAAGAGGTCTCGAGTTCGAATCTCATTTAGGATGAGTTACCTGTATATGTTTTTGCCGCGGCTTTTCCTTAACATGAAAAATATCTATGGACCCTGGGCAAATTTGAACATCATTTTACATATTTCTTGCATTGTCCTATATCACTTACGAGAAAAATATAGTTAAAAATAAAAAAGGAACCAAATTGCACCTCTTAGAAAGTCACCTGGTATCTTATTTTTAATTAGTAGAGGTGAGCTAATTTGGACCTTTGATCTGCTAAATATTTTATTGAGAACGTTTTTCATTGAAATTGTGGAAATTTGATAGTTAATAGGCACTGTAATAGCCATGGTCGCAAGGTATCCAAGTGCTTACTCACACCAAAGGGCCCGGGTTCGATCCCAGTGGACCGAATGTGTGATGGAAAAAGCGGCGTAGGGGCGGAATTCATCCGCGTGCTCCGGTTTCCCCCGGCATCTCATTCCCCGGTACTTCATTTAATTTCAGGGTTCATCAGTGACAACCTCGTTCTGAGAGGCAAGAATCTAAAACCAGGTTGGTATAATAGAAGTGTTACTATAACGCGCGTCCATAGAGGTGTTGAAGAACGGCGTAAACGTTGGATGTGTGGGCATGCAATTAAGTCCACAGCCATAATTTGCTAATAACATGTTGCGTCTCTACTGCAGAGGAGGTTCTGCGGATTCAGCATACAGGCTTATAACACGTCTCGTTGGAAATGCCTCAATTGCTATACGTATATCACAATTATGGACTGTGTCTAATCTCTTCAGCACAGATGGTCGTGCTCAGCCGTAAACGATACTACCATGATCTAATTTGGAACGCATGGGTTTGCGATAAAGTCGCAATAACACTGTACGATCCGCTCCCCACGATTTTCCACTTAGTACCCGCAAGATATTTAAAGATCGGTCACATCGTGCTTTCAGTAGTGCTATATGCGAAGACCAACCACGTTTTCTATCAAATTTCAATCCAAGGAACCTCGTCTCATCTGCAAAAGGTAGTAGATCAGCGCCTGAATGGAGCCTTGGAGGTAACTGACTCTGACGGCGCCAGAAGTTAACACAGATTATTTTCTCAGCGGAGAATATGAAGCCGGTTTTTAAACTCCAATCCTTATGGTTGAATTAGTGGGTCTGTAGACGACGCTCCAAAAACGGTTAGCACTAAGATGTACAGTAGACGGCAAAGTCGTCTACAAATATGCATGTTGAGACCCCCGGAAGTACACACTTCTAGATAGAATTAAGCGCAGTAGCAAAAAACGTAACAATACCGATCCCTGTGTTATACCATTCTCTTGAACAAAAAGATTCGAATTACTCGGAAAACGCGGGCTTCAAGAATTCCTGAAGGAAGAGTGTTAGGCGTCCACGTATATTCCAGGTGTGCAGAGTTCGTAACAACCCTGCCCGCCAACACGTATCATAAGCCTTTCCAAGGTCAAAATATATTCCGACGGTTAGACAGTTCTTGAGGAATCCGTTCATAATCTGTGTCGACATGCATACAAGATGATCCACTGTTGAACGGCGTCGTCGAAAACCGCACTGGGTGTTACTCAGTAGGTTGTGCGTTTCCAGTCACCATACCAACCGCCCATTTATCATGCGTTCCATCACCTTGCACACGCAGCTTGTGAGTGAAATAGGACGGTAGCTAGAAGGGAGGTGACGGTCCTTGCCAGCTTTCATGATAGGTATAATGGTGGCTTCTCACCATTTGTCAGGAAACGCGACATCAAACTAAACACGGTTATAGCCTTCGAGCAGGAATGCCTTACCTTCAGGTGAGAGATGTTGTAACATTTGAACGTGGATTCCGTCTGGTCCTGGTGCCGACAGCCACGAAGATGAAAGAGCGTGTTCTAGCTCTGGCGAAGTGAAGAGGCGGTTATAATCTTCAAGGTTTCTGGAACTAGACACGAAACCTTGGGATTCTACGTGATTCTTAATTAAGATGAACTCAGGGGCATAATTATTTGAACTAGACACTTGAGCGAAAGCACAGCCCAAGGTGTTTGCCACGTCAAACGGATAATAATTCGCAGTCATGATGATGATGATGATGATGATGATGATGATGATGATGATGATGATTGTGTTTAAAAGCGCTCAACTGCTGGGTCATCAGTGCCCATTCGCAGTCATGTCTATTACAATTTCGCTGCGTATAAGTGATTTATAACAGAATAACAGTGGTTCTGTTTATGTCCTCTAAGTTGTAATGAAGGTCCCATGGCATAGTCCGAAACTTAAACTGTTAAAATTAAGGGAAGCCCAGTAGAAGGATGAGCAAGCACAGTAGCATTAGTTAGCTGTTCTTTCATCTTGTTGAAACTGTTTGGGGATTCCATGCAATGAGGCGTTTATCTTTTTCTTCGCATTTTTGCATAGATGAAATGCACGATGTTGAACTTCTGCTGTGTGCGGTAAAGAACGTCGGTAGAAATTCACAAGTCCCAAGAATCTTTGAAGTTCTACCGTTGTTGCCAGGCTTGACAAATCTTTGATAACTTGTACCCTGTCTAACAGTAGTAAAATTCCATGGCTTGGCACATGGTAGCCCCAAACGAAACTTCCTTTTCACAAAAAATTTACTTTCGTAAGTTGTTATTAAGTTGGTTTGAAAAGTTGTCGTAGATGGATCACGTGTTTATCCTCTGATGAGTGAGTGAGTGAATGAGTGAGTGAGTGTGTGTTGTTTCAGGGCCCATCGACAACGAGGTCATTTGGGTCCTCCTCCTCCTCTGATGCTGATGATAATACCAGGATGTCATCCAAATAAGAACATGGAAAAGGCAAATCATGCAGAACACTTATGGAATATTCCCCCAGGGGACTACTGCGGTAGGTACGGGAATTGGCGATCCCGGGGTCTCGAGCCAAACTGACACCCTCGATGTGGGTTCTTCTTAGTGGTGAGGGGTCAGACAAAACACGCACCCACGTGTAGGACGCGCGTGGAGACCCGTGTCGGTGGAAAGGTTTGTCCTGATGGTTGAATAATGCGCCTCTGAGTTCGTTCCAGTGTTCTTCTGAATTCGGGGAGGGTGCGCATTTCCGATACACTACTTTGGTTTCTGCTTCGCCTAAACGGGAGGTTAGGGACTAACCCACCCTTAATCAATCGGCCAGGACTAGATATTGTGCCGAACTCCAAGGTTAGTGGGACGGCAAGCTCGCTATATCCCCTGTGTAGCCCTGTCATCCCAGTGGGATGACCTCAAGTTGGGCTCCGTGATGGGTGGGGAGCACTGTGGGATGAAACCTATTCCATTTATTATGGTAAACAAACATTTTATTAAAAATCATAAAAGCACAAATGATATAACTAAGATCAATGTAAAAGAAGTAGTTGAGTGTGGTCCTCTCTACTTGGAGGTTAAACGAACAGAGGAAGGTAGAAATTTTTCAACTGTTAATCCGTTTGTGATTCAGAAGGGTCTTGACAACATAGCTGGTGCAGTAAAATCCTGTACAAAATCTAGGAGTGGCACGCTGCTGGTTGAAGCAACTACAGCTTCCCAGGCGGCTAAGACACAGAGCGCCAGCATTCTGGGCAGTTATCCAGTAAAAGTCGAGTTGCACAGGACCCTGAATTCCTCGCGCGCTGTTGTAAACACTAAGGCGTTGGATGGCATGTCAACGAGGATATTCAGGAGAATCTTCAGGAACAAGACGTTACAGCAGTCTGTCGTGTGCAACTGAGAGCACGAGGGAAAATGGTCCCTACTCATACCCTATTCTTGACCTTTGATCGGGTAGATCTTCCCCAAAATATAAAGGCAGGATATGAAGAAATAGAGTTAGACCATAATTTCCTAAACCTTTGAGATGCTCCAAATTTCAGCAGTTTGGTCACACTAGTGAATTCTGTAAAGGAGTACCTACATGTGTCAGCTGTGGAGACGCCGTGCATGAAAATGCATGTACATCACCTCCAGCATGCGTTAACTGTAGCAGTGAACATCCATAAAGAACACGAGAATGCCCCCGTTATATTGAAGAGCGAGCTATTCAGGAGATCCGGGTCAAAGAGAAGGCATCCTTTTCGAAAGCCCGTAAACTTCTTCGTATCCGCAATCCCTCTACAACCAGTTCCCGTACCTACAGCTCTGTGGCAGCTACCCCGTCACCAAAATGGGAAGCTGTTACCCAAACATGCGATATGAACGGGACAACTATATCAGAAAAAAGTTCTAGTGCCTAGTTCGCAACCAAAAGCATCTTCAACAACGCGTACAGCTCCGTCCCCACCACATAAAGCTACTGCAAATAAGAACATCTCAGTTAAGTCGCCTGGCAAACCATCGACGTCTAGCAACAGGATCAAATTTCCCGTAGTGTACCAAGTACCATAAATAAAGCTCAAGACTCAGTATGACACAACTGTCTTTCTGAAAGAAAGCACAAAGCCTGCTCCCGAAAAGACAAAGGGAAAGAGAAGCCCAAGAACATCTCCTCCGAGATCACCTTCGGAGTCATCATCTGGGGAGGACTCAGACCGGCGACATTCATCTTCGTCGGTCGTGGTTTCTAACCGGTTCGAGTCTCTCGAACCGCAAGTTGCAGAAGGAAAACGGTCCTGTTCCATACAAGATATGGAGCAGGAAATACTTGACCACGCTGCCTCATCGGCAGCAAAGAAGAGGCAGGATAAGCCTGCCGAAACGAGCCCGACACCCAAGAAAAGGGGCAAATTGATCCGACCACCACTAAAACCTACGTAATGTGCGTATTTATTTGACATCAAATACCATTACTATCGCCATGGCTATCCTTCAATGGAACATACGAGGTTTAAGAGCACATCAACCACAACTCGAACTTTTGCTCAATAAGCATGACCCCTTGTTGGTATGCTTACAAGAGACTAAGCTACAACCAAAAGACTATTTTAAAATCAGACGCTACACACCACTGAGGTGTGATATTGAAACAGAAGAGGGCATTCCTGCTCACGGGGACACTATGATGCTCCTCAGGGATGACATATTTGTAGGCCCGTTACAGCTACAATCTGAATCTGTAGCTGTAAGGATTAATCTGCCATCAACCGAGTTTTGATTTGCAATGTACTCGTATATATACCTCCATCTGACGACCTCTCGTTAACTGACCTTGAAGATCTTGTTTCCCAACTATCAACACCATTTCTCATAGTGGGAGACCTTAATGCCCATCACCAACTTTGGGGCTCAAATCGCGTATGTTTGAGAGGCAACCACATTGCAAAATTCTTGGAGAGCAATAACTTGGTTCTCCTGAGCACCGGAGATCCAACGTTCCTTTCAGACACCTTTAACACTTATTCCGACATTGATTTGGCAGTGTGTTCATCCCAGTTAGCAGTTTCATTACAGTGGAACGTCAACTCTGATTTACATTCCAGCGACCACTTCCCAGGTCTTCTTAGTCTCTTAGCACAAGATAAGTCTCATTCGCGTACACCTAGCTGGCGCTTTGATCGTGCCAACTGGAACCTTTACACCCAGTTGGCTGTCTTTGATTACAACGAGCATGATTCTGTGAATGATTTAGTTGACCGTCTCACAAAGAAAATTCTTTCCGCTGCAGAACAATCTATTCCACGTTCGACCACCCACCCCAGTCGATTTCCTGTCCCATGTTGGACGAAACACTGCGCGAATGCTATTCGTGCCCGTAGACCTGCTCTAAGGGTATTCCAATGACACCCTACCCTAAGCAATCTAATTGAGTACAAGAAAGCGCGTGCAAGATCTAGGAAAATAATTAAGGATAGCAAAAAGGCCTCATGGAAAATTTTTTATCATCTTTTAACAGAGGTACACCTTCCTGTGTTGTATGGGATAAGTTAAGGCGCGTAGCCGGAAAGTGCACCCACTTGCCAATCGCAGGTCTGAAAACATATGCAGGAATTGTTGTTTATTATTAGCGGCTTACTCAGGTCTGAAAACCCTCCGCTAATTGTCGGAGGTCAGAATTTTATAATATTCACCGATCTCCAACCATTAACTGTTGCTCAACGCTTAGACAAAGCAAAACCCAGACAGCTGAGACATCTAAATTAAATTGCTCAGTTCATTACGGATACCCAATACCTCACAGGGAGACAGAATATTACAACTGCTGTATGTTCTAGAATTGCAGACATTATGTTACCAACAAATATCTCATATGAAGACTTGAAGATATCGCAAAATGACAAGAATATGATAAGGAATTTACACACCTTTAAACATCAGAATCTTCTTCATTTAGATTAACTGCAATTCATCACCGGAAGGAACTTTGTATTCATTCTACTGAAAAACTCACACCTATATTCCACCTTCCTACCGAGAAAGGTTCTTCCATGACCTGGTTCATCCAGGAACCTAGGGTACAGTGGACTTAACCATACAGGTTTTGTTTGGCCGTACCTTAAACAGGATGTGAAAATGTGGACAAAATCCGACTTTCCCTGCCAACTAGCATAAGTTTGAAAACAGAAATAGTGTTATCGGAAATTTTGGTGAAGTCAATCATTGCTTCTCTCATATCCATGTGGATAAAGTAGCACTTTTACTTTGGTCACAAGGCTTTACATATCTCTTAACGATGATAGGTTTATATGTTGGCAAGAGGCAGTACCAATAAAGGAGATCGCTACAGAAACGGTTGCTAACACTCTTCTGCCAACATGGATAACATCCTGCATCCACTGGAAAAGTTGAAGGCCGGCATCGCAACAACAAATCAGCCTTAAGAGTTCAATTCTCAGAAGACAGGGAAGCCTTAACAGCTCGATTCTCAGAAGACTGGGTCAAAAATTTACCTACCATTTTAATTCACATCCCTGTCTATGTAGGAGGGGCACATAATTAAAACAAGGGAATTTTTGATTGAAAACTGCTTTATTGCTTTACAAAATATTCTCCTTTATGATCAATATACTGTTGCATCCGTTTGAACTGTTTGTCAAAGCACTTATTCCAATATTCTTGAGACACTTCCAAAACATGGTTTTTTGAAGACATCACGGCCTTTTCTGCCGACGATAAGGAAGAAAAAATAAGTTATTGGGTGTCAAATCAGGACTATATGGCGACTGACCCATCAATCAAATTTTTGAGCCCTCAGAAAGTTCTGTTGCTAGACGAGATGTGTGGCAGGTTGCACTGTCTTGATGGGGAATAATTCTACGGTTCTTGGTTTTCCTTACTTCACTGACGACAAATAGTTGCGGACCATTCATCAGTGACCGTTTTACGTTCCTCTAAAGGCACTGTTGCCACATGGCCAGTTTTGCTGAAAAGGTAGTCGACCATTTGCTTTAAAGTGCTTCGAGTACAACAACTTTCGTTGGATTTGCTTCATGTTGGAACACCCATTCAGTCGACTGCTTTATACGTTCCGGCTCATACGCATAGTTCCATTATTTGTAACCTGTTACAATCTTATATACCTCTTTTGAGGCACCGCTATTGTATTTCTTGAGCAGTTTTCTACACTAATCATCTCGAGTATCTTTTTGAGATTACCTCAAATTATGTGGGTTCCAACGAGAGAAAACCCTTTTCACGACTAAGTAATCATGCAATATTTTATAAATGCTGTTGGAAGTAATACCTAGGGTTGCGTCAACCTCACAATATGTCTCATGATTATCTCGCACTATTAGTTCTGGCAGAGCATCAATTTTTTTTGACACAACTGATTTTGGACGACCTTCACCAACTTCACCATATTCATTACTGTGAATAAAATTCTGAAATATTATCAAAATGCTAGGTGTAATATAGATCAATACAATTATTCTAATTTACCGGAAGTTTACACTCACTCTATTTTCACAAATATGAACATGTTTATTTATTATTTCTTATCTGGTGTCATGTTTAAATGTATCCACGCCTCCCGTGGTCCCAATGAACATAAATCGTTTCATTTTCCGTTTCAATGGAATATGAGACGTATTTCACGGTTAAAATGCCTACTTCGGTAGCGTAGATGGTAGTGTATCTGCCTCACATGCAAGAGGTCCCGAGTTCGAATCTCAGTCACGGCGATTTACCTTGTTAAGTTTTTCTTGTGTTTCCCCTTATCCTGAAAGACGAATATCGGTAAGTTTAAGTTTTATAGACCCTTACAAGGGAATTATCAATATGCTCATACCTGTATTCCCTTGGAAGTTTTATGACATATCTGCTTTATGTGGAGCCTGTGTGGCAAAAATTGGGTGTGGCTTATAACTAGAAATCCCCGGAAATGAGTACAGAATACGTAGGACCATTAAGGAAAATAACACAGGATTACAGGAAAGACATTGTTCACCTCTGATGGCAGCCGTCTACACAATGTCATGGCATACGTATGCACATGGGAATTAAGGCCGTCTGCAGGTGATGTATTTGCCATTCATTTAACTTGTTCTGCAAACTGTGAATCCATTGAATATACATTAGTTTGCACTACGTTATTTTATAATCAAGGATTTAATTCATGCGAAATAAGTTTGAAAGAAATGGAAATGAGCAAGCTAATTATTGATTTATATGCAAGGAACCGTACCGGAGTTTGCGTGATTTCAGAAATAATCTTAGATATTACGCAAGAAGGCATTGACAGTGAAACTAGTAAAGCTTCATCTTCGTTATCACGTGCGACGTTCACATTCCAAGTTCGAGCTGTATTAGGGGCCTAAATTCGGGCCTCCAGATAGAATCTTCGGAATTTAGTAACTCAAAAGATCGACCACCAACGAAGTCCACTAGTTCAAATTATATGTGCAGTCCACCGAGTAAAAGGAAAGAAGATGTTAATATAGATTATAAAAGAAGAGCCATATCATACTGGATTAACAAGGGTGGTAAGAACATGCAATTATCCAGAGTCCATTGCAAATTTCTTTGTTTAATAGGCTACTTTACTCTTGGAAGAACCAGATTGAACCCATGTCCCTTCACTCCATGAAGCATAAATATTTGCATATGAGGAAATTATATACTCGCTTAGTAAACGTTAAAACAGAATAAAGTATGGGCCTAAATATCAAGAAACCCTTCACTTCCAAAAGCTACTTTTAATGCATTTAGTGCATGGATTGCTCCTTTTAAAAAATTCACACATTTAAAAGCAGAAAAATTACAAAATTTGTCTCCCGATCCTTCAAAAACGAAGACGCAGTGCGTGATTTTCTTTCGGAAACAGCTAGAGAGAGGCTAATTAATTATTCCCCATCATCAGTCTATCACACCGTACAAAGTGTGTTTAAACGCGAATTGAGAACTCTAAAGGATATTCTCCTTCGCACTGTTGCTCTATCTGTGATCACACTAACATATTCATATACTATTATGGCCACTATTGGTATGAATAGTACTCTGTTTCCTAAATTATGCATTATATTGCAGGAGGCTAAAGTCACTTTTGGCCCTAAAGTTTCTAAGCACATGTTTAAGGCAGAAAACAAAATCAGGAAAAATGGGGGAACGAGTTGATCTGGTTTAAAGAGGCTCTTCCTCCCCTTTTTGTTTAGATAATATTGCTCTGATTTTGAATTCATGGAAAACTTATACAAGTTGCCCTCAAGATATTCCACTCCACAAAACCATTGAACAGCTCAAGATCCGTCCGGGAACCACGGGGAAAATTCAACCTTTAGACCAGCTTTTCTTCCGTAGGAGAAAGCATTCTACCGTCGCCTCACTGAAATTTTTATAGCTTACGATGATGTTATCTTCGAAGTATCTCAGAGGGGCAGTATTTCGAAAATAAAGTCACTGATATATTACCGAATTTCTTCCCCGCGTTTCCAGGACATTATTAAATATTCATGGTTTACAACCAAATATACAAAAGAATGGCCTGAATTTATTGCATCTGTTAAATAATCTCTGAGAACAAGGGTAAAAACTGTGCAAATGTGTGATTATTCACGAAGAATCTGTGCTTTGATGACTCAATCAGCGCAAGCTACTTCTGCCATTCGTTCGTCGCAGAGAAGCAATATTAAGGAAGAGGCACCGTCCTGCGCGACAAGCAGAGCACTTGCAAGTGGTCGGATGAGGCACATCCTACATCATAGATTGATTACGTTTACACTTTACATGACTCTCAATAAACAAGAATTTTATCAACCATTTTGCACGTGATCATATAACTCGGATGAAGTGTTTTAAGTTAAACAATAAAATACCTAAAATATAATATGGGTATTAATGCATTTGTAAACACATGAGACTACAGATGTTCAGTTCTAATTTTTAAACTTTTAAAGAGTATTTTATTACCCTAAAAATGCAATTATACTATCAATAATACAGCTGTGCAACACACTAAATAACCAGATTTCAGTAAATAATCCGGTTACTGTTTCCAGGTAATACGTAAAAACAAGTCTATATGATTTTGTTGTCAATTGAATTTGCGTGCCGGTTTCTTTTTAATAATCGTGTATGGCGAGGTGGTGAAGGATGAGCTGGTATAAAATTGGGCAGATTACTGGGATGATTGTTTATAGAACGATAAAGACGCATGTAACTCAAAATCCATATGTTTAAATCCTTACGCAAGTTATCTTTGCGGATGTGCTATGCTGTGTCGGCGATTAATCAAGTTCCCAATTCTGAATTGTTTGAAATCGCTTTATTTGATGTTTTGAGCCTGATCCTCACAATGTGCAATTTTACATTAATATAGATAGAATTTGGGAGAAATGTGTGACTATGAAGTAAAGTGGCAAACAAGCGTAGCTGTATTACGAAGCTTCCGAATTATATTTTTTTCTGATGCATTTAAATTAGCAAATTCACTTAAATATAGGTTACTTATATAGGTTACTTATATAGGTTACTTATATTTTAATCCTTATCTGAGCAATGTAAATCATTTTATCAATGCTCACCTCATCGTAAAGTAAGTAGCATATTAGAATGTTCAATGGGTCTGAAGGAATTCTATGGATATTTTGCTACTTTAGCATAATTTCACCTGTATCGTTCATTCCCCAACAAAAACATTTTATCTGGTCATAGGACATAAAACTTAAACTCCAGTAAATACTGTTCAGTAACTAAAAATGTGTGGATAATGGTGCCATACGGGAAGTACACAATAAGTAGTTCGTATCCTGGTAGCCGATTCTCAAGAATTAAATGTAGTGGTCAAGGTTTCCTATAAAGCAGAATCTATGATACTGAATGACATCAGCATGGGTCATTTTTAAATCAAACGTTCGGAATTGTACCAAGCCTTAGAATAATAGGCAACTATTAAAACAAAAGTGGTCTCTGTCATTTCCTGCAAAACTCCACAGTTGTAAGTAGTGTCATTACCCAGTGACATATTGTAGCTGTCTAAATAGTGCTCAAGTTCACAACGTTCATCTTAAGAGTAACATAATGGTCAAAGTAAGAACTCTCTCCAACCAAAAAAGGAGGTCCAATGTTTTAAAAGGTGTAAAAGCGAACAAGAAAGTATTTATGAACACTACTGAAAATCTGGGCTTCAATTACTAGAACAAACTAACAGTGGTGGCTCGTGCCGAAAAATACAACGTGCTCCGGGAAAAAGTAAATGCAATTCACCTAGTTTCGAAAAATGAAGTCCATGCGCCGATGTTTCTTCATGCAGAATTTGTTCATCACTCTGCTGCTGAAGCCCTGCATTACTATGATAAGCTTCTATATACATACATAGCATGGCGAGAGAGGTGAGCCAATCCTGAATCATGGTTTTCCTCGGAATGGTTTTTATTCTTTTCAGAGTGGAGAAACAGCGCTCTGGTTCTGCAGTAGACATGGGAATTGTCACAATAATTCTTAAAACCTTGGTCACTTCACTAAAGGTGTTTTCCAGATTGTTCTTCAATAATAACTGCAATAGCAGAAAGGCACTTTCTATCTTTCTGAATTCCAAATGTTCATACAAAATGCTGAGTTAGATTCGAAGTTTGCTTTTGCTTTTGTCAAGCTCTTTAAAACGTTTACTGACAATGCCAAGTTCTGTTTCAGGAAACACTCGAGAAAATAATTCAAAGTTTTCGGCATTTAGCAGTTTTATAGCATCCAGATGTTCCATAGGCTCGAAGCAGCTATGTATGTACCTCTAATATTATTTTATCACACACTTCTTTGGCATCTGCTGCTAATTTCTTTTCCCTGCGAAGTCTTTTTGAATATTGAACTTTACATCTTCATGCACGATGTTATTATTTTGACGGAGAATTAAGTCGCAGTTTTTACCTTCACTGCATCTCCCTGTCGTGCCTGAAGCTGATTATATATCATAATGTGGCATAACTTTGTAAAAAAAGGTGAGCCAGTAATTAAATTCTCCGTCCTCCAAATTGTGATGCAAACCCGTACTTCTTGCGCTGTCTTGTCCGATAAAGCTTTTTCTAGCTCATCAAAACAGTATATCAAAGATTCTCTGTGCTCCTATATAGTGTTCACACATATCGATTTCAAATTCCACCTGACTGCGGAGCCTCGAGGCACTCTTCGAGCAATAGTTGCTTCCAACGTTGCCACACGTTGGGGAGATCTTGAAAAAAAAAATCTTGGAAAACCGATAGACTGCAGAGGAATATCCTAGCAGAATGATTTTCTGAAGCTGATTTCTCCATTATCAGATTTAATTGATGTGCGTAACAATGCACGCACAGCGCGAGAGGGTAGTGTTCCTTCACTTTGATCACGCACCCTGTGTTGCCGCTCAATACAGATGCACTATCGTAAGTCTGAGCGATTATTTTAAGGCGATCGTCCATAAAAATCTTGTCAACTTATTTCAAAATACAACTTGCAATAGAATTGGCAGTGTTTCAGCTGCCGTAATAGTAACATAAGCATTTTCCTTCAATTCTTCTGCTATTTTTTGTGGCGCACTTCCAACATGCAATCGAGTAATTTTGAATAGTTTTAGATAACCCATTGAATACTTTGTTGCTTTCAATGTGTTCTTTTACCGCAATTTTGTAACCATTTATTTAAATTCGCCTAACTGCATGTTCTTATAGCGCCTTAAAAAAATAACACATTTATCAAACTCCATTACAAGTTATACAACGACATATATTACATTATACAATTGATTGTACAATATTTAACTTGAATTAACAATGCCATATGTATTTTAGCAGATATTTAACATTTACATTTTAACAAATTTAAGCAAGAATGCATTGTGTAGTACAGTTTACATTTTGTTGTTTAAATTGGTATATTTAAAAACTGTATTAATCTATTACATGCATTAGTATCGCTCGTTGACATGTAGATTGCCTGGAATCTTTAATTTTTCCCTGTAGGTGTCATAATCCTGGAGGTTCTCGATTATGGCTAATTTGTGTTTCTTGTATCGCAGGCTGTGCATTCGGGCGGTTGATCCTTAGATAACATAGAGTGAGTGAGTACCTATGTCAAATTCGAATTCTAGTTATGAGTATTTGGTCTCGGCGACTTAGGAAAGTAAGTGAGAAGGGCTCTGTAGAATTATTTCTTGCAACACAACGAGCTTGCTTTTTGCAGAATTAACCCAAGTTTGTTTCCATGTGTTGCAGACTGTTCTTTTCAAATAACCATTGACGTCCTGAAAAGGCCTAGGTTAGTTGCATCCTTAGCTGCTTTGTCAGCCAAATCGTTTCCACAAATATCAGTGTGCGAGGGAATCCACAATCACACAACGGTTCATTCACATAGAGATGCTGTGAAGCTTGTGATGTATTTGATTAATGAGAAGATGAGTTGCTGAAACATCTTGGATCACTAGAAGAGCACTTCTGGAGTCAGTGAGCAAGAGAGAATGTGTATTACTGTCCATTTCATTAATATATGACAGACCTTCCTTAATAGCAAGCAATCCACATGTGAAAATACTGCATAGGTGTGGTAGTTCATGGAGTATCTTGTTCTCAGGATCAATAACTATTGAGCATCCACCACCGTTATTAGTTATCGAACCATCTGCGTATATGTGTCTATAGTCTGGATATTTTTCTAGTGCTTCTTTGAACATATGTTTATAAATTCTACTGTGCACATAGGCTTTTGGAGTTTTGTGTGCAAGGCCAAAGTTTATCTGGCCTGGGTGAAGTCTCCAAGAAGGAAAATTCTTATATGGGGTTGTTTCCATTATTGGAGGAATACTGCAGTTTAGATCTTCCAGAATTTGTTGGATTCTCAAATGAAATGGTGCAAAGTTTGTAGGGTTCTTTGTGTGAAACTTGTTCTATCCAGGAAAGTTATAATGATGCATTTGACTCCCTGGCCTAGATTTTAGCTTTAGAGCATAGGAAATAATTGATTTCGTCGAACAGCTAGAGGGGGTTCATTAGATTCAATTTGTAAACTATTAACTGGACTAGTCCAAAATGCTCCAAGTGCTATTTTCACTGAAGATGTCTGAATGGAGTCCAGCATTCTAAGGGCTGAGGGCTTAGCAGAATTATAAACTACACAACCATAGTCCAGTTTAGATCTTATAACGGACTTATAGGAAGTAACCAGTACCTGAAAATCTGCTCCCCAGTTTCGTCCAGCTAAAGATTTAAGAATATTTAATCTTCTGCCACACTCATCTATGGTATCTATGTAAGCTTCTTGTCGAAAACCATTCCTAAAATTTTGACAGTTTCTACCTGAGAAATTATCTGACCATTCATCATTACAGTTGGTGCTGAAAAATGCAACTTTCTTTTATTGAATGATATTTTTTGTTTTGGGAGCTGAAAATTTGAAGCCAGTAGATGTGGTCCAATCCTAAAGGGATTTCAGCGCATTCTGTAGGATTTCTTGTGTTGTGTCTATGTTACTTCCAGCACAAACAATTGTGAGGTCGTCAGCAAAAATATAGCCTTCTACTGGATTTCTTATTTTTGTGAGAATGTCATTTATGGCTACTAAGAATAAGGTAACACTAATAACAGATCCTTGAGGAAGTGTTTATTACAGTGAAATTCTTTGATAATACACCATTTGCTCATACTCGAATCTGTCGTTTAAGTAGGAAGTTATAGATGAAATGGATCATATTACCAGATATGGTGTTACGTATTCATACAGAAAGCATGTTATTTCTCCACACCATATCATAAGTTTTCTCCAGATCAAAAGTGATTACGCTGAAGTGTTGTTTATGTATGCATGTTTCATATATATCACACTCTAACGTTATTAGACTGTCCAAAGTTGAATAACAGCGTCTGAATCCACACTGAGCAGGGTTAAAAAGCTTCGATTGTTCCAGAGTCCAAGAGAGACGATTATTAACTATTTCTCCAGTATTTTACACATGGTATATGTTAGGGATATTGGTCTATAGTTTTCTGGTAAATAATGGTTTTTGCCTGGCTTAGATATAAGCACAATAATAGCGCCAGTTATCAGGAAATCGTTACCTTCTCATTTCTTGTTGTAGATAGCTAGCAGGTAAATTAAACCTGCTTTCGGTAGTTGTTTCAAAAACTCATAGGGGATGTCATCAGGCCCCGCGCTTGAGTTTCTGTAGAACTGAATAGCATTCTACAACTCCCTAAAAGTAATTTTGTCATTATATATTCGATTTGTTTCCGATACTGAGTTAAGATTTAACTCTGGAGCCTCATTTTTCAGTTTCAGAAAATCGGGATGATAATTAGAATCGCTGGATATGGCAGCAAATTTTTCTGCAAAAGTGTCTGCTATTACTTTTGCTTCGCTTAATGGAGGTTCATCTTTTGAGGGATGCAAGATTATTGAGGAAGGTCGATACACTCCTTTATTTTTTTATGTTCCACAAATCTTGTTGTGGAGTTTTATTGTTTAGGGAAGAGACGTAGGTTGACCAAGCGTTTCTCTTGCTTTCTTTGATAATTTTACGTGCCTATACCCGTAGCTTTTTTTAATTCAATTTTATTTTGTATCGTAGGATGCTTAACGTATCTCTTATAGGCTTTATTTTTTTCTCTGATGGATAGTTTGCATGCCTTATTCCACCAAGCAACAGACTTTCTTGAGTGATCAATTGAGGTTTTAGGTATGCTGCATGTTGCTGTCCTTTCTATGATGTTGGTAAAATTGGTCACAATGTCATTAATTGAAATATTTTCAAACATAGGTGTGGGTAACAAGCAAATACTTTCGCTTACATTGGAACGAAATTTCTGCCAATCAACACGCTTCAAGTTGCATTTTTTATTCGTACACTATGCTTGTGCCTACTATCTGTATTTATCATAATTGAAAAATGGTCACTTCCATATGGTTCAGAGTGCACTGACCAGTTGATTACATGTGAAATGTCAGCTGAACAAATGGCTAAATCTATGCTACTTAAGGATCCATGTGTAAAATCGTAATGTGTAGGTTCTGGTGATTTGAGTATTACTAGGTTTAGATTATCTGCTAAGGTTTAAATTTCGTCCTCGTTGATTAGTAGTTTTGCACCCCCAGAGTATTGTGGCTGTTAAAATTGCCAAATAAAATGAATGGTTTGCGTAACTGGAGAATTAGGACTTTCATCATTTCAAGATTAATTTCCACACTGTTAGATATAAATTGCAGACACAAACCATGCGCAGAGCAAGAGTAAGAGTTACTGCTACATCTTCATGGGCACTATTAAAAGAAATTTCTTTCATATTTATATAATTTCTAATATAAGTTGCAGTTCCGCCACTAGCATGGCTCACAGTGTTTTCGTTTTTATAAAATTCTTGGTAACCTCGAAGTTGTGTTACATCGTTATCACGAAAATGTTTCCTGTAAACAGATAATAACGGAGTTATATTTTTGTATCAAGTATTCATACCGAGCTTTTAAGTCATTAATATTCCATTGCAAAATAAACTTGGCCGTTTTATGTTTTAGTGTAATTTATAGTAGTAAGGAGTTTTGCTTCCAGCCTAGAGCTTCTATTTTTGATGCTGCGTTCTTTATAAAAAAGGTTAGAGTTTTCTCATGGTCTGCAGAAGTCCTTCCAGATTGTTTGATTAGTTGTACACTAAAGGAATGACTTCAGATTTTCCTACTGTGTTTTCAAATAAACTCACAAGTTCTATGAAACAAAGCTCATAGTGTTCAGGGTTTTCCCCCATCATTTGTTTTACAGGTGCCATTGATTCTGCTATTGACTTATTGATGTCATCAGTTTTAGCCTTTTTAGATAAACGTTTGCGGTAGTTTGGAGGTTGCTCCCGAGAATAACGTTCATTTTCCGACTATGTCTCATAGCGTTCTGATGAGATATCAGAGGTGTAGTTTTCATTGTGGTGTTCATTCATACTACTACTCGCAGTTGAAATAGGACGCTTAGCACCAACTGCAGACTGTTTTACCTCCATTGTGCTGTTGGTAGTGTCTAGAGATGGGTGGTTAGCTTTTGAAGGAGGAATATCTCTAACATGCATACCACTGATTTCAGGTAGCTGTTGACTGTCAGGGAAATCCTCTATAGAGATGTCCCTATTAGGAATGTCTACCTTAGCTGCCTCTGTTGATGCTTTGCACTGCTTAGCAAGGTGAACTTCTTGTTTACAAATAAAGCAAGTCGGGTTATCGGATGTTACTATTGCGATACACCCAATAATTTGTACCTACCTTCGTAATTGATCTGAATATTCTCAGGTAAGTTTTCAGCATATTGAGATGACACATACAACTGCATTCTAAAGCTTAAAACATGGGAGAACCCAGGTTCTGAAATTCCTGCACGTATGTGTTATTGACATGATTTTGACTCAACTGATTTAGTTTGTCCGCAATTACTTGGTTGGGTATTATAGGACAAACGTTAGTGTGTTATTCGTTTGTTTCCAGTTATTAATGGGCGTAAATCAAGCGTAATACAATTGATTTTTATTTGCTTGTGACTGCTAGTTAGCTCTTCAGCTGCTTTGTTACTTAAAATGACGCATATTCGATTTTTCGAGATGCGTGACGCAAACTTAAGGTTAGCTGGTGGCGTTAGTTTGCCAACATCTAAGATGTCATCTTTTAAAGCTAAGTCATCAGGAGCATCTATTATGATAGCCTGTTCTTTACTGGGGGTAGACTGAGTCACAGATGCATAACTTTGCTGTTCATTACTGCTAACATTAGTTTTCATTGAGTTAACTGGTGTTTGAGGGCTCCAGTACTCAGCAGTCTCCATTTTGTTATTTTCCTGCAATGCGAGGTACGCTCACGGATATTAATCCTAATTTGAGAGTTCTGTAGCTGCTTATCTTGGAATAATGGATACTTGGAAGCAGGAACCTTGAGTATTAACTGGATGGCACTTTTAAATAACAGTTTTGCTTAAAACGATGAATTAAAGAAAAATTTACGGAGCTATCAACACGCAACCAATAATGCATGTTATGACCTCCTCTATTCGCTTGCTTTTACCGCATTGTCTAGACCGCCAATAAGATGTATAAGATCTGAAAACACGCCGGGATTACCTGTTTCGCCTCATTGTGTCCACGCAAAGCAACTTCAAATGTTCCACAAAACTTTATGCAATCTATTGCCCTTGATAATATATCTATATCTATTTTTTCGACTTGCTCATTATGTTTTAGCGTTGCTTCCTGATATACTCTGTTTAGCTGCGTTGCAATATTTACAGTTCCAAGCACTGAGAAGTCAAATTAATGTTTCATGTGCGTCTTGCTATTTGAATGTTTTTTTATGTGCTCATTAATATGACCAGGATCTTTAACACCCGTCGTAGAACATGAATCAGTTCTTCCGAACAGGAGGCAGGGCAAGCAAAACAGGACACTTCTAACTTCACACCCACAGTTTCACTCATTGCTGATGTATTGTTTCTTCGAATGCTCGCCTTGAGAAGGGTTTTCAGAAGTTCACTAACCGTGTTCATTATTTATTGGTCAAAGTTTTCGTAATATCAAATTACTCATACAGTGAATAAAGTGTATTTGTAACACGTTTACACTCACACACAAAATAAACTGATATAGCCACTAAATAGTGTTACGCAAACGAATACTTGGATACAGTGCGAACCACATGCACTTGTTATGGAGGATTCCCGTTATGGTCGCGGGATTTTTTTTTTTTTTTTTTTTGTAATTTACGTCCTCCAACGTTGTCATATCGGACGGCGAATGAATTGGGTGAAATGATGCTCAAATGAGTCCGGGGTCCATGGAGCCTAGAGTTACCTGACATTCGTCTATCAGGATAAGGGAAAACCCCGGAGAAACCTTATCCAGGAACTCACCCTGACCGAGATTCGAACTCGGGACCTCTTGAAAGTGAGACAGACACACTACCATCTACGCTACCGAAGCGGGCATGGTCGCGGGAATGAAGTATTGTGCCAACACGTTAGCTGCATCACAATCTGCCCTGCGATTTTATAACCATTAGGAATTGCATCTGTTTACGTCAGAAGGTTGAGACTAGTTTCTAGAACTAAATTATGAAGCAATGATAGATTGCTTAATGATTTTCAATGTATGTTTAAGCTCTACAGCTGTAACTAGGAGTGCTGGTGACTTTGCTTCACAGTACAGTGAATGATCACCGTGCAACACCCAGATGGAGCACGCATTTTTGTGCGAAAATGTTAGGGCATCGGGGAGGCAAGAGGGTAAGGTTGTACGCATGATCAATAACTGATTACCGAGCTTGCTGGATATCAGCACTTTGACGTCACGGATGTATTTCATTAGTTATGCAGGTGTTTTACATTCATCAAGAGTTCATGCCCGCCTCGGTAGCGTAGATGGTAGCATGTCTGCCTGACGTTCAAGAGGTCCCGAGTTCGAATCTCGGTCAGGGTGAGTTACCCGGATACGGTTTTTTCCGGGGGTTTCCCTTATCCGTCAAGACGAATGTCGGGTAACTTTAAGCTCCTTGGACCCTGGACTCATTTGAGCATCATTTCACCAAATTTATTCACCGTCCGGTATGACTTAACGTTGGAGGATGTAAATTAAAAAAAAATCATACTCGATTTTTTATACTTATAATAATAATAATAATAATAATAATAATAATAATAATAATAATAATAATAATAATAATAATAATAATAATGCATTGCTATTTACATGGTCTTTTTAAATTTCTATAATGTAATTTATAAAACAGAAAAGAGCGTGCTGCAGCCACCCCTGCAAACTAATCAGCGCCATAAATGCATTAAAAGTAAAGCAAATTGCAGATTAATTCTAAAGTATGTGCCTAGCAAATGGCAAGCAGGAGTTCCTTTCAAAGCAGACTGTGGAAATTATAAACTATAAAAGAGCAGTAATATCACAATTTGATAATGCAAGGCATATGGATCTACAGTTCATTATAGGCATCTGCAAATGTCATTAGAAGTGTCTAAAATGGTTAACTTGAGCCATTTCAAAGCTTTGATATCCTTTATCATCATCATAAGGCCCAATATAGCATTTGATCCAGGCATATTACTTCATTTGTCACACATAAGGACATACAGAACGATAATAGTACCTGTCCATCAGAAGGAACACAGTTTGTGGAGGAAGTGAACATTGTAATTGCTTGTAATTATAGAGGTTGGTATGCAGAAAAGTAATGTTTGGATCAATGACCAGTTAATTCCAGTATGAGATGTCTTTAGCATGAACAGTCTCATATAGGAAAGAAAACTACAGATGTGTTGCTGTCTACATATAGTGTACATAGCGCTAAGCACAGCTACACAATTGATGTGGCTTTATCAATAGGCACACTAGCAAACAAGGTGTACTTATTTTTAAGAGATGCAAGGACTTATGGCTCAATTATTTCAAAGAAACTTGAAACAACCTATCCATGAAACATTCATGTGGAGGCAAACAAAAGCAAAATAAAAAGAAACCTCCAGGAAAACATGAAACATTTTCTTACTTCTGTCCTTGGCAAACATGTAGCAAGTGAAAGGGCTCTATTGTGATTCCTGATCAGGTCCTACAAATTGTCCCTTCTAAATTCCTTCTAATTTCCATCAATTAACCTTACAGTAGTTTTACTATGAAGCCTGGGAATTGAGTAATTACAGCATAGTAAGTTGCCACAAAAGGTGCATATCTCATTACCGCTTTTGGTTTACCAGGATAAATGGAGTCAACTGGAGAATTTAATTTCATGCTGGCCAGGGTAGCTCAATGGTTAAGAGCAATTGGATGGAGACTGGGAGATCTGCGGTTCAAATCTGGCTATGTCATTGAATTTTTCAGTCTGACTATACCCTTCAGAAAACTTGTCCTACATATGGCTAGTGTAGAACAATTGATTTCCATCAATTTATCTGGATTATGCATCTACAAGATGAATTTCAGGTAACTCTATGGTCTTCAGGCTCAATTAAGCTCAGTTAACCAATTACATTCATTATCCAATGTGATGTAACTAGTTGCAGGACATTAAACAAAAACCAAAAAATTATTTTGATAACCAGAATACATGTCATGGTAACAGAGCATAGTGACTACACGAAACCAATCCACATATAGACTATAAAAAAATTCAATCACCATTTCTGGCAGAAGAGAAGCATGATAAATAATCTGCACTACAAGTTAACAGATATGGAAAGAAGACAGAATAATGTTCTTGCGCTATAATAATGTGCTACATATTGCACTCCAGCGAGCCAATATAAAAACAAGCTTCAAACCCACCAGAAAACGCCTAATGAAATTGGCAAAGAACAGACTGGATGTGTCTTGATGCAAGGAATTTATTAATACCTTGTAGCTGGAGTCAAGATTATGTTGGTAACACCAAGTGCAGAATAAAAGCCTCAAAAAGCAACATAAAAGCAATTCCGACCAGGACACACATTGAAATATCAGCAGCCAAGCATGCGTTGCCTATAGGCACAATTTGATGAGGTCAGCTACACAGTACAGCCATACCATGCATGGGTATACAGAGTGGTCACTGGACTTTAGGTATTCTCATTATTGCACAACCTACAAGCCTAGAAAATGCATTCTAAACTTAAAAGCAAGATTAAGCATGATCAAACTGATTCTTCCAAAAGCAGTAAATGCCTGACTTCTAAACTATCCAAATAGGGTACAAAGTTGACGAGTCACCTGTTTACTGAGTTTTTACTCACTATCTGTAAGCGTATGTGACAATAAAGAATCTTATCTTATCTTATCTTAGTCATGGAGTCAAGAACAGATATTTACTGATCTGAAATCTGGAGAAAATGCAAAAAGACTAACTGATTAAATAACGGTTGTTCAAAAAATACATGTGCACAAAATATTGCAATCTGGTAACCTTTTTATGTCCACAGGCTAATACAATTCCTTTATGTGAGAAAATATGTATTATAGCTGGTGTCGGAAAGGATGGCCAAATAAATTTTAATGCTTAATCCATTTGCAACATGTTTAAATAACCTACTAGTTGCTTAAAAATTGGATTTAAATACCCTACCAGTGGTGTTTGGAGAGTGATAATTTTAAAAAAATTGTATAAAATCAACCAGTAAAGATACATGCACACAATTTTGAATGCACATTGCTAAAAAAACTAAACTACTTTTGGGTTAAATCTGTGTTTAGACCAACTGACACATTGCCTGGGCATATATCGAACAAAATTCAAATTTTCACTTGACTAACTTAAAAGTGTTTCATTTTATCATTGCTTTCATAACTTTTATCACTATGAAGTGGTGTTCTTCAGAATCTGATTCACTAAATGCTAAATCACTTAGTTCATTATTGTAGAAAACATTATCAAAAAGCTTTTGTAAACCCTCATCATCACCATGCACTGCTGCCATCGCCATGTTGCCTACTGAGATACATAACACTGTGCAAAAGGAAGAAACATTTTTTGATGAGAAAACACTACATGAAATGCAAGGAATATATATATATATCAAGCATCTTGGTATGTACCTATAGATTGCTGAGAGCCATGTACTGCCAACAATTTGAACTCCATGCATTCATGTGAAACAGTGCATGTATGCGAGTTGAGCTTGTCATACGATTTAAAAGCCACAATACATCATGCGAATACAGCTCGCCATACAATGTGAACAGGTTAAACAAAGTTGAAAAGGCTCATATCATGCAAACTGCCACACAAGGGCACAATAGATATTTACTTCTATTATCTACCAATTGTAGATAATAGAACAGATGGAAAGGTGGAAGGAAAGAAGATACAACACAGTACATGTGTTTCAAATGGGAAGGTGTTTGTCCTTGAGTGCTACTAGGTGAGCAAACAATCGGAGTGCTGCGGTGTTGTCGTATTACATTCCCGCTAAGTGGTGTGTGAAGAGCACCAACCTAATCAATCTGTATGAAATACTATTTGCGCTAAGACAAAAATTCAGATTTTCCCAAAACTCCATGTGGAAGGTAGAAAGTAATGTATCTAACATAACCATGAAAACCCCATATTTTTAGCTCAAATAGTTTTCCTAATACAAATAAATGAAGTAGATACCATTATTATTATAACAATGCATTGTGATGTTAGCACTGTAATGAATATCATTATTGGTTGGCATATGCGTGAACGTATATTTGAAATTACTCAGAACTGAAACGTAAACATTTGACATGACGTGGTGAAAGAAATATGTACTTTGAATAAGCCAAGGTGTTTGTTAAATATGATGAGAGGAAGCGATGCACTTCTTGCTAGTCTGGCACAACGTGTCTGGTCACATATCTTTGTTTATGAATGGTTCATAATTATTTTAGAGAGTTCGAAGCAGCATATTCAGTTACTCTTCCAAGAAAAGTGTATCAGCTGGATCAATGAGACGCAATCCACCTCCCTCCCCTTATGTACTGCTAGAACAATCCAATTGAGTTAATGTGGGCTCAAATTATGTTGTAAACAGCAATAATATTTTTAAACTGACTGACGTTGAACGACTTATTCACAAAGAAATTGACAAGGAACACAAGACTGGGAAAACTGCGTGAGACATCAGATAAACTAGATGACTTTTGGAAAGAAATAGCACATAACGAGATTTTGAAACCTATCATCATAAATTTTCAGTACTCAGACGTGAAAACAGTGACAATGACGAATTATCTCTTAACATAAGTAACATTCACAGCTATATGGATGCACCACTGGTATTTTCGTTGGATTACAAAAATAAGTAATTCATAAACTATAATTTATTTTAAACTAAATATTTAAATCATTTGCATAATATACAAATATCCATGTTGCAATTGTGATTTCAACAACTGCATCATTATAAAACTTTTGAAAGTTCAGTTTGCATTCCCTTACGTCTAGCTCCATGGACACTCGCAAGTGTGCGAGAGAGAGGGAAATATAAAAACAGTGGGGATAATGAGGTGGCAACTGTGAAGGCTCTAACGCATCTGATTTGCTACAGGCGAGAACTCTTTCCATTTGAAACACATAACTATGCTAGCAACACAGGAGTGTTGCAGGCATCTTGGACTACAGCAGGGAATATTATGGTGCCAGTTGCCCCTTAAAAAGGTTGAAATACTTGCTTCTTCCATATATAAATAATTGGAAATAAGCAGAATTTATCAAATAGCTGATCGTAAAATTTACATGTTAGCACAAAGAGTTTTAACTTCGCCTACTTCTGCTATGCCTGCACTAAATGCTCTTCACATTGTAGTGAACATATTAGGTAACACAAAAAAAAGCATGCATTCAATGCAGATTAAAAACATAACAGCATGGATACAATATTAACAGAAATGCAAACAGTGTGACGCATTGTGTATATTCGGGTGTTTTTTAGGTTATCATTAAAACATGTAATTGGAAATCCAAGCTGGAAATGTAAATGCATTCATATAAAAGCATAAAACATAAGTGCATGTACAATAGTTTTATTGTCCAGTGAATAGTTTATACCAAATTTTATGTGTTGAGCATCATCTTCACTGTAGCCATGACCAAGGTATAATAAACATTAAGAGGTTGAGAACCACTACAATTTTTTCAAGAACTATTTTAATTCTTTTACTGAAGTATGGTTTATTTTAATCTGATTTTTAATATTTTAAGTGATAGATGTCAATATTGTTAATAGTGTAAAATTAAAAGATACATGTAAAATTGTGTGGAAATATAAACTTTGTTGTCTACAATGGGAATAATATTTTTTATACTAAAGTACTGATATAATGTAAATGTAATTTGCTGCAAATCAATAGTTTAGCAGTTTAATGTTAGTTAACTAAATGTACACAGTATATAGATAACTTTTAGTTTAAAATCTGTGTTAACAGTTCATACTTTATAGTACATTTCTACTTGAAAAATAACATTGTTACTGTATGCAGGTGTTCCTTGAATATTTTGAGAATGACTAGAAATGCTGAGCTGAGAACAAATTTTATTTAGGGAGGAAAAAAAAAAGCTTAATGAATGAATATCAATATTTAACATAAATGTATGACTAAATATTGAACATAAATCAGCAAGAATAATGTACTAATAACGTACTAAGGAAACAAATTTCTTTAGATACTGAATAATTCAGCAGATTAAATACTTTGCTAGAAAGTTACTCTGCGAAAAGAAGTCCTATAATAGAATTTCAAAATACAGATTCTCTTACTTACAAATGCTATAAAACCCAAATTTAAATATTAAAGAACTAATAAAACCTTTCTGAACCACTTGTCAAACTATAAAAACACTTTAGCTCCAATTACATTTAAAATTAGGACATGTTTCGAGGAACACCCATTCTCATCATCAAGTCGAACATCAGCTGATGAAGAGGATGCATGTTCCTCTAAACATGTCCTAATTTTAAATTTAAGTGGAGCTAAAGTGTTTTTATAGCTTGACTAACGGTTTAAAAAGATTTTATTGATGAAGCTCCACTGTTTCTAAATACTTCTATTTTATAATTTTACTAAAGAACTAGTTTAATAAATAAAAACATTTTTCAGTGAGTAGGTATAAGGAAATCTGGTATGAGGAAACAGGACGATTAAAATGCATTTTTCCATGGACCTCCATTCACTGTTGTGTATCAGAACAGAATTAATTGCAAAATCGTTTTATTATTTCTCACAAAGAGCAACCTACAATGTGAAGATTTACACACATAAGTTCTCAAATTACCCCCTCCCTGTTTTCACTAAAGAAAAATTGTTTAATTGGGTACTACAGAATCAACTCCAGTTTCAAACGATCACATACTGCAATGTGTATTACTAAATAAAGCAGATGGTTTTAAGGCTTAAAATAAATCAAAATTCATACAAGATCAAGCACATATTATCTGTATATTGAGACTGTATTATTTCTATGGACATGGACTAAAGCACATCTTCAAATAAAGCTCAACTCAAATCACTGATAGTAAACAAAACAAGAAAAGAAACTGAAGTTTTCTAGGTCTTATATATTCATTATTTGAATTTAATGTTAAATTTCATTTTGGTGAAATTAGCGTCAGTGAAGATATATGCCACCAAAATAAACATGAAATTGAATTATAGACGTCAGGAATTTTCTTTACATCCATATAACAATCAGTCATAATCATACTTCCTACATACTAGGACTGGTAGCACCAGCTCATGACTTTCTTTAAAATTTGCTTAAGTGTGTGTTACTTTTAAACAATAAATATTTCTATCATCCATCTCATGATTAAGTTCTGAAGATTCAGCCATAAATATACCTGAGTGATGGGTTTTTACCACATAACACAGAAATAGTTCAAGTGGCATCACCATCATTTCTCAAAAATTCTATTTCAATAAGGAGGGAAGTGCAGCGAATCAAAAGCTATAAATTTGTCATCAAAATCAGGCTCTTTCTTTTCTCACAGTTTTGGTTGGTTCAAAGCCACTTTAACTATTTTTGGT
This sequence comes from Mantis religiosa, assembly GCA_030765055.1. Classification (NCBI taxonomy): domain Eukaryota; kingdom Metazoa; phylum Arthropoda; class Insecta; order Mantodea; family Mantidae; genus Mantis; species Mantis religiosa. The sequence goes on from CM060951.1 coordinate 143,639,898, forward strand.
AAAGTAATGGACATGTTTCTGTAACCTATTTTTATTTTCCAGTGCTTATTTACTCTTACATCATACATTCCTGGAAGAGAGTTCTGGCTGGGTAATGAATAATATATACTCTACTCATACGTTTAAATTTTGGTATGAAAGAGCTACTTAAGCAGGAAGGGGGAACAGCAAGAAAAATAAAGTGACAAAGGAAAAATATGGTTACCAACATAATATTTATATTTCTGTTCTAAAAAAGTAACAAAGAAATGCAATAGTTTATCTGCGCAAAAAATGCAATATTCTTACTCTTCCCCAAAAATGGGATGGTGAATAAACTGAAGAAAAGAATGAAATTTCAAGAAACAACAAAATTTGTTTTAAAATTGTTACCTTCTCTGGTGATTATAGCCATGGAGGGAATGCAGGGAAAGGCTTGGGGATGCTCTCTTCTTAACACACACATACAATTAATAATAATAATTAATAATAATGATAATTATTATAATAATGCTACTGCTTATATAATTACAGAGCTTAATAAACAACCATATCAATTATACATCACACATAAAACAACCATTCTGTTCATCAAACTGTAGAGAAGCAAGCCTCTAACCCTGATTGTTGCACACATCCAGCTGACTGCACATTCATACACTTTCACCATTGCGATCAATTATCCATCACACCAACAGAACGATGCTCCTCACAGAGGGCACTAGACAGCAAGAACACAGACATTTACAACAAACCTTTTTTCTTCTGCTTTGTTTTCAGTAACGTTTTTTATAGCACTCGTTCACTCAGCTTTTGCTCAGCATCTCCTCCGCACAGACATGTCACACAAAATTAGGTTTTCAGGTACCTTTTATATTTATCCTTTTGGTTGCAGATGTAGAAACAAAATTTAAGCAATTTAACAAGCTAGGCTTTGAAATGTGCCAAAAATATAAGGGAATCTCCCCATTTCAAATAAAGGAAACATTCCTTCTCTAAACACAATTGGTTAACATGCTTTTTGACTACAAATTTAATAAACTAAATTTATTTTTCCCCCATTCTAAAATGCTAAAAAATGTTTTAAATTTAGAATATGAGCAGTGCTAATGGGCAATTGCTTTCTGCCTTTACTTTACTAGCAACCCTCGTTTTTCAGAGAATGATGTTGATCTTATTACCACATATGAATGCAGAGAAAATGAAGTTGTACCGCCAGCAGTGTCATTTTGCTTTTCAACATCTTTGCCTAGGCTCTTTAAAGTTTTACCAAATAGATTCTCAATGTCACTATGCATCACCCTCTCAAACCCCCAGATAAATACAATATCATCTACAGCATACATTATCAGGTTCATCAATCCTACACTAGCCAGTCGTTGATTAGATGTGATTTAGTGTTGGGTCACCAAAAGGCAGACCAAAGCAGTTGGAAACCAAAATCCAACAGAATGCCAAAACAGCTACATTCAATCCTGCATCTCCTCTGGCATTTCATGAGGGTTAAGAATGCCTGGAACTGACATTTGAATTTGGCGTTTCTCTTCTTGGGCCAATCGGAGAGCTGCTTCACGTTCTTCCAGGAAAAGATCTGAATCATCCTCTCCTGTGTATTCCTGAAATACAGATAATGCTGATTACCATGTCTTTCATAAGTAAAACTAAAAATTCATATTGAATAGTCACTTTATAAGGACATACTAATGAATTTTCTTACTTCAGTATTTTAAAATATAATTTAGAGACATTTTATCCTCATATTGTGCTCTTAAGTAAAAATTACGGTTGTAAGTAAAGATTTTTTGGAAATTAATTGTTCTTTCACACTAGCCGTGTGTAGGACGTACCATGAAAGGGCAGAGCCAGACTGAAAAATTCAATGTCATAACTGGGATTTGAACAGCGGATTTTCTGGTCTCCGTCCAGCCGCTCTAGTAGCTCAATGGTTTAGAGCGGCTGGACGGAGACCAGAAGATCCATGGTTCAAATCCCGGCTATGGCACTGAATTTTTCAGTCTGGCTGTACCCTTTCATTTTTGTTGCATATTATCACCGAAAGACAATTTATGGTAATGGAGCATTAAAATGTATATTAATAAATGGTGGCACACATTTTTTAAATCTTAAAATTAATTGATTATACCACACACATTTTTTAACATACTTCTTAAGCGCTATATTATATAATTACATTACCCAACAAAAAAACTTGTTTCATGCATCCGCAACAAAAGTAGGTGATTCCTACGTCAAAAGATGTGATTTTGAAAATCACCACAGAAAGTGTCTATCATGTCAGGTTTAAAAAAACAAACAAACAAACAAACAAACCACCCCACATTTAGGTTCTTACCTTCGAGATTTCAAATATATTAAATTTATTTTTGTGATATGATATATGGTATAGTACTATACATCATGGTGAATTAAGATTAATTCAAAATGTTGTTTTATATGCATGCAATAATATTTAGACTATGTATAGAAAAAAAGAAAGAACAGATTTCAAACACTTATTTCTTCCAAACTACAAAAGTAAGAAACATGATTCCAATGCTCATTGAGAGCAAAAAGTTTACAATTTTATATTATGCATTCAATATGAGCAACGTGTGTTACACAACAAATGTCAAAACGTGGTTCGTTTTTTGCTACACACATCAGCTGGTCTCCAGTTATCGAATTCACAGCTTAAAAAATTCAATGTCATAGATCTTCAAGAGTGCCAGGCATAAGAGGGATAAAAACACTGTCTTTTAAGTAACCTCATAGATAAAAATCACAAGGAGTGAAATGGAGACCTAGGAGGCCACTGGCAATAAAGTTGATCTTCTGCACCTCCTCTTTCAATCCAACGTCCTGGAAATGTGTTAATCAAGTAGCGTCGGACATGGTAACAGAAAAGAGGCAGGGCACTATCTTGCATGAAGTGAAGTCATCTGAATCTTTAACTTGCATGAAGTGAAGTCATCTGAATCTTTAACTTGCATGAAATGAAGTCATCTGAATCTTTAAGTTGTAGAAATAACCAGTTTTCAAGCATGTCTAGATAGGTTACTCCTGTCACAGTTTTCTCCATGAAGAAGAAAGGCCCATAAACCTTGGTTACAGATATTGCACAGAAGACGTTCACCTTTGGTGAATATCTTTCATGTTGAATAACTAATAAAATTTTTACTTGGCGAAATTCGAATGTTAAGGCAATTGACTAAACCAGAAAAGTGAAAAGTGCATTCATCAGAAAAAATTAATCGTTGAGAAAACTTGTCTTTTTCCATAACATCTAACATGACAATGCACAATTTTGCTGTGGTTGTCAGGATGCAATGCTTGCAATAACTGCAATTTGTATGGCTTCAGGTGCAGACAATGTTTTAGAACTCGCCATACTTTTGGTTGAGGAATGTTAAGTTCCATGTTTGCTCGTGTTGTGGATTTCTTTGGGCCCCTTTTGTGTAGTGTATGAATATGTTGAACATTCTCCTCTGATGTGTGAGGAAGACCCGTGCTTTTCCTTTCGCAGATGCAACCATCTTCTTCGAGTTTTCAATGCCAGTTGACCAGAGGCAAGAGTTTTTGTTTTCAGCAATTTTTTTTGAGAATTTTTGCAAATTTTTTCCTTTTTTCGAGAATAATATATTCTTTTAGCGTTAAATGAGAAAATTTCTATTTTTAGTCTGCATAGCTTACATAAATATAAATTTAATTTAATATTCATGACTTCATAGCACAAAGCTAGAAATCATGAAAAAAAGTTTACAAATTTAGTGAAAGCAAGATAAAATTTTAACATTAACAAAACCAAATACAGTGATATCATCATGTGCAGTGAACAGCTAAGCGTTGCAACAATAAACTGACACCACAGCACCAGGCTGGTCCCGTGATAACTGAGAACTGTTTGTTGTATGCTATCTGGAAATGTTATTTTTTGGATAGCACACCGTGCACAGCAAAAAAATTCCTATTATGCTGACTAAAGGTACTGAAGAGGTACCGAACGTCTTGGAAGCTACTCTCAGACATTGCCTTAACATTAAAATATTGTCCCTCAGGGCTTAAGAATGTGTTCCGAAATGCCCAAAAGTTAAAAAATGAATACAAACAAAACCTCACTGAAACCCCCCAGATTTAGAAGATAAACTGTTCCCATTGCCTCTACTGACATGCTGGTCTAGCTTGTTTAATTTAGTAGTTTACATTGTCAGCTATTTTGATGCAGTAGTCTATTTCTTTTCTAAAAAAGAAAAGTTTTCAGTTCCTGCACAAAATTTGTTAAATGATCAGTTTTGCAATGCCAAGTGCTGCAATATTGTTAACGTACAGGCAACAACATTTCTTTCTGAAAATTGCAGAACCAATATTAGAATTTCAATCTAAACAAAAACCTTTGGCGCATTTTGTTTTATTCTGAATTAACTCGCTGAGAGCCAAATGAGTAATATTAGAGAGTGGTCATTTTGGAAACAGAGTAAGTTCACTTGTAGATCATATCATGGATCCCAGTGTTCTAAAAGTGTTTTTCTAGAAGCAGTAGAAGAGAATCTAAAAGTTTGCTGCTGTATGACTTTGTCTAAATTGAACTCCCTTATGGCAAAAGAAACTGATGATGTAATAACAATAAAAGCTTTAGATCATATGTTTGAGCCTTCTCGGCAGATACTAAATCAAGTATAGGTGATTTAAATCATGTAATGGCAGTATTTTAACTAAATGCATTTAAAACCAGTGGTATTCTTGTTATTCTGATTTGCTTCTTTGTTACAAAGAGCTTTGTGATATTGTTGAAGAGCAAAGCCATGGTAGTAATGATAACAGATGTAGTAACAGCACTCTTGGCATTGAAGGCAAAAGCTGATTCTTACTGTAATTTCTGAGAGAAGTCCCTTCAATGTCTTTGGCTACCAATGTCAAATGCTGACAGTGAGAGATTTTTCTCTACATATATCTTAGTTGCGAAAGACAAAAGAACAAGTATGAAAAGCAAAAATATCACAACTTGTTGTATGCTGCAGTTTGGCTGTCTGATGAGGGATATTTGATTTTGTTCATGTTACCAACTTTTTTTTCTTCTTTTTCTTTTTGACATCCTTGACAACGAATTGTGTTGACTGAAGATGTGGGAAATTTCCATGAAATTAATTTCACAAAAGCATAATTGAAGTATTGTCATCGGCTTCTTAAGTTAAGTGGAGAATATTTACTAAATATTTTTATTTGTGTAGTGTTTGTTACTCCACTGTAAATAGCTTCATTTTCTGTGTAACTGTCAGTCATCTGAATTATACTCAATTCTCTTCCATTGATGAATACTTTCAAAATTTCTGATGTCTATTTTGAAACTGTGCAAGTTTTGTACCACGGGCCAGTAATTTCTGTTGTTGCAGCCTGGAACTTAGAAGTACAGATTCTTCTTTTGACAAATTTAAATTGTGTGCTATATCATTCAAGTCTACCTGCTCTAAAAAATGTCCATCACTTTCAGTATTTTTTTTTTGGTTGAAAGTCAGGATCTTTTGAATTAGAGGCCTGGTTAAATTGTACAGCATGTTTTCATTTTACATTTTCTAAGAAATTGTGTAGGACAAGGGTGGGCAAACTATGACATGCGTGTTACTGGCTGGTATGCAAACATATTTTCGATTATGTATATCTAAAATATCTAAAAATTGTAACATGATGTGTCATTTTCAGCATCACTTTCAGAATCTATGTGTGGAAATGGATTAAAAACATTATCATTAGCAAATTTCATGTTGGGTAGTGTTAATGTTCTATTGCCAAATATATAATAACGTAAATGTATTTCAAACATCACTGAAATCCATACAGTAGTTTAGGAGTTAAAAATTAAATTAAATTACAGCAAACAGTATATTTTAACTTTTAGATTTCTAGCTGGTGCAAGGCTTCCGATTTAGTCATATAAGTAGGCAGCTATTCCCATCTTCACTTGCTTTCTTCGCATAGCTAATGCTCAAACTAATATGTCGAGATTTAACTGTAGTGGAACACCACAGTGAAGCGAAATAGTTATAAATTTATAGATGAGTCCTATTTATTACACATCGGCTTCACTTACATAAGTGAAGCCGATGTGTAATAAATACAACTCATCTATAAATTAATAATATAATATGTTTCCTTTTCTTCTTGAAAAATGATTTATATTTTCATTGATTTAGATCTGCACATAAATACAGATTAAAACCAGAACAGTAAAACCTGCCTAAAATGGACCCTTTATATGCCAGAAACCTGCAAAAATGGAAAATAAGTTTCGGAACAGAGCTATTTCCCATGTAAAATTATACTCTAAGCCGGAAAACTGCTTAATATTTTTCAGGAACTGCTTGCATAAATAACTTGATTAAAATGGATTAATTTATATGTAATAGGTTATGACATACATATTTTAAAAAAGTGTAATAACTTAGAAGGCAACTGCACATGCATCAAATTTCTATGTAGCATAAAGTATTAAACTGTAATCCCTGGAGGAAAAGGGAAAACAAACCATTATCTCTCTTCCAACAAACATGGTAAGGGTACAACTATTATGCAGTATGTTCATTCTGTTTCGTTCTTACAAGTGATTAAGTACGAGCGAAAGAAAACTGTGAACTTTGGTGATTTTTTAAAACAATGTTTGTATGCACATAAATTCTGTAAAATTAAGCTCTAAATATAAAACTATCACTGGAGGAAAAGGTAAGGTTATAGAACACGAAAAGAACAAAAGTCCAGGTAAAGAATCAACTGTGTTGTTTAAAATGGGGAAAATTCAAGTTTATGAGATTTTGAAAAACAAAACCATTGCTTAAGATTCAAACTTTGGAGACAGCAAGAAAATTAGGCAAAGACAATTTCAGAGCTTCCAATGGATGCCTTGAGAGTTTCAAACATCACCATAACATTGTTCCGAATGCTGTCTATGGTGAAGCAAGTGATGATGATAGTTGCAGATTGTAAAGAAAAATTGAAACAGAGAGAAACTAGGCCACAAACTATAATTATTATACGTAATTTGAAAATATAGTAACTACATAATAGATATCAGACTATTATTTACACTTTATTCTATATAATTCCTTCACTGTAAACTTCTGTGACTATAACTTCTGCAATCTCTTTGTATTCGAACACAGCCTTCAGTAAGACGGAAACCTGTGTAAATGGAAAATAAATGGCAGAACAATTGTGTTCCATTTTAGAGAGGTTTTACTGTATATTGTTGATGCTTTGATCTGCTGTTTTTAACTCACAAGTAGGACTTATTGTTGGTTTTCTACATTTGTTGGCATGAAGTAATGAGTAGATGTTGAATTTAGCGCTTATGACAGAAGATAAAATAATGGAGCACTGGTATTATGTATTATGTATTTTAAGGCTTAGATTTATGAAGTAGGCTGAAATATGGTATGATGTACTTTGGAAACTATGTGGAATTATGTTTTAACTAAATTCACATAAATTCCATGCTGTTTACACACTTGAACATTTTTGCAAATAATATTTCATACCCTGGGCACTCGCTCACAGGCTAAAAGCTTTTAGTGCATCAAGAGTAACATTGGTCTTTGTTAATATCATTTGAAGAAAAGAAACTAGTTGGATGAAAAGTGCAAATCATTTTTTCTTACATAATATTAAACACTTTTGTTGCAATTTTATTTAAAATTTATAATTAACAATATTAATTTAAAATAGCCCTTCAAAAATAAGGGCAGAAAATATTAATTATTAGTATCAATTCCATATTTTAAATTACTGCCTAGTGTATGAAACACCATACATTATCGAGATTTAACTGTATTGGAACACCCAGTGTAGCAAAATAATTATTAATTTTTAGATGAGTCGTATTTATTACACATCTGCTTCATCTACAACTCATCTAAAAATTAATCATTATTTCGCTTCACTGTGGTGTTCCAATACAGTTAAATCTCGATATATTGAAGTGACGTCAAGTCAAGAGGAACACGTGAAAGTTAGATCCAGCCAATTTTAAAAACCGGACAACATGGAGGTAAGAAAGTTCACATTTGAACATTTCAACGAACATTTCGGCAACAAGAAAGAAATAAAACAATATTTGAAACTAAAGACAAAAAGAAGGTTAATATCAGCGGACATAAAATTTATCAACAATTGCCTAAAACAAAACATTTATCAGAAATTTGTAAGAAAAATAGTAAAATTTAACCAAAACAGTAGGGAACAATTAGCTGCTGAAAAAGTTGTGTTAAAATCCGAAAAAGCAAATCACTACAGAAAACTAATATAGACCTCTCATTAAAAAAAAAGAAAAAAAAAAAGAAAAAGAAAAAAAAAAAACAAAGGAAAAAAAAAACGAAAGTGAAGCAGATGTGTAATAAATACGACTCATCTAAAAATTAATAACCATATATTATAATTTTACTTGTTACTGCCCAGTTTAGAAATATCATACATTAAAATTGTTGAAATTCCAAAATTAATCTTTACTTGTTATTGCCCAGTTTATGAAATATATTACATTAAAATGGTTGAAATTCCAAAATTCATCTTTACTTATTATAATCCCTTACTGATAATAAAATTTAAAATTAACCAAAAAATAGTTGAAAAGTAAGAATATACTAATTCCAAACTTATCTTTTGAATTACATGTGCAATAATGGTGACTTACCCGGATTTGAACAAGAAAATCACGTAGATGCTCTTTGAATGCTGGAATATCCTGGTCAAGGTTGAAAAGCCCTTGGACAGTGATCTTAATTTGGTTGTCAGTCAAATGAGGGAAAGCTCCACGCAAGAGACTTGCAACAAATTCTTGCACAAAGAGTGTATTGTCAGGAGTTGGTCCTAGAGGAACAGTGATGCGGCCCAGTTCAACAAGACTGAACATGTAAGCCAGGATTGTTGCATGCATGGTCAAACCTTTAGGAACAAAAAGTACAAAACAATCAATTAAAAAAATTCATTTTAACACTTTTCTACATTTAAATTTATAATTAGATAGTGAATTAAATAAATGCTGAACTGATTATGAATAGCATAATTACTTGTATTTTATTTTGATTATTCAAAGTAATTAAACTGTATGAGAAGCTTTGAGCTAAATTTATCAAACACAAACATCTGAATCATAGAAATTACTTTATTGCCAAGGAAGATTTCAGGAAATGCTCTAAAGACTGTAATAATGAACTATAAGAAAATGTGTCTATGATAGATTTTCTTAAAACTTTAAATTACAATAGTTACCAAGGATTCCCTCCTCTGCAATGAGAATATCTCAACTCAAGGATTTTGTTATTGTAAATTAAAAGCAAACCATAATATACAGGACAGGTTTGATACAGATGCACTACACTACAAAACGTTTGCATACCACATACTGATAGTGACTGCTGTTTCTTTGTTTAGATAGATTCATATTTAATTGAAAAACTATTTGTAATCATTTTTTTTGACACTTCGTCACTTACATTTTATATTATTAGTTACAGTTAGTTACAGTTTATATTAGGGACTAGTTTCGGGAGCCATCTCTTCCATTTTGGATAGAGGTTGAAAATGGAAGCAACGGCTCCCAAAACTAGTCCTTCAATAATATAAAAATGTAAGTGACAAAGTGTCACAAAAACTGACTACAAATAGTTTTTCAATGTTACTAAATTCCTCCAACCACGCATAATAGATTCATATTTAATACAATTTTGAGTCGAACTAATACTCAATGCTCCATTTATTGCTAGTATTTACCTAGAACGCGTTTCGTTAGGGTCTTCCTAACATCATCAGCTGTTGTCGACTAATGGATGCCGGTTCAGTGAACTCCTCGGAGGTGATAGGTGCGTCTCTGTCGGTATCTTGATGAACTTGAAATTGGGGTTGTCTTCAAAGGTAGTATCGAAATTAAACAATTTACTTTCGATACTACCTTTGAAGACAACCCCAATTTCAAGTTCATCAAGATACCGACAGAGACGCACCTATCACCTCCGAGGAGTTCACTGAACCGGCATCCATTAGTCGACAACAGCTGATGATGTTAGGAAGACCCTAACGAAACGCGTTCTAGGTAAATACTAGCAATAAATGGAGCATTGAGTATTAGTTCGACTCAAAATTGTATTAATTTTGTGTTTCATTGTATCATAGTCAAACAACAGATTCATATTTGTTTCAAACAACAGCAGAAGCTACTTACTTTTTTTCAGTACTGGTAAATCTTTTTAGCGCCTATGGCTATCATCTACATTCCAATGCACTAAACATGCACAATATTCATTTAAGAAGAGGAATCTGTGAAAAGTGCTAAAATCCATAGTTTATATCACAACTGCTTAAATTGTGTAAATTGTGTCATTAAGTGGGTCAAAGGAAATCTAGTACAGCTTTCAAATTTCATCCTTCTATCTTCAATAGTTTCTTAAAAAAATATTTATTGCTTCTTATACTGTGATTTTTCAATGTTACAAAACATGTCCCAGGCCATACAGTTTTCTTTTAGAAATTTTAATTTTTAGATTCAGGTTTATATAAATATCAGTTACAAAAGTTGGTATACTTATTAGTATATATCAAGTAGTTTTGGAGAAAAAATATGTATGTGCAAATATATTAAACTTTTCTTAAAGGTTGGCCATTTCAAGGTTTAAAGTTCAGTAGTAGAAACTTATCAATTTACAGCTGAAATAATACCAACTTTTAGTAAACATTTTACACACATGTATGCAAAGTATCAAAAAAATTGTAAGTGAAGAAAAATGAATTTAAAGTTTTAGAGAGAAATTACTTTCCTATGAGACCAATAACTACTCATTAATAAAACTTATACAGGAAATTTACATACCATCCCAGAGCTACATACCTTTTCCAAAAAGTCTTCAAAGAACACACTACTTTGTCCCCTCAGAATAAATTCAGTGTACAACACCTCACATAATACAAAGGAGAAACTCAGATACAAAAAAACAGGTGCACACCAGATAAACTGCAAAGGCTGTGACAACTTTTAACCCTTTCACCGATATGGACGTCATATGACGTCCAAGTTAAAATGCCCCAAACCGATATGGACGTGTATAGACGCCCTGCGCATACATGCATTTAATGCTCATTTAACGCCAATTATTTTAATCTTGCTGTTTTACAATAAATTTAAATTAGTTCTATAAGGAATGTAAACGTATCCTTAAAGGTTTCTTTTTGAATTGTACACCTCCAAACCTGGATAAACACCCAAGGGGACATCTGCAGATTCACACCAAATAATATTGGTTTCCTTGCGAACTTCTTTTCGCAACACACTACACATTTTCGAAATGGTTACAAGTTTTTTGGGTGTGGGTGGTATACTTTTAGGAAAGTGTTCTCTCTCAAGTATGAGGGATGATGTGGTGAATTTTGCTACCCCCTAGTATAAAGAGGCCTCTGAGTATTATAATACTCAATTAGGTTACGAGCTCTTTATACGCGCAAGTACAGGTAGATGAATGTCTTTTACAGCTCTGAAAATTACTAAACAACTGTGCATAGTTACATCCAGTGGTATAAAAATACTTTTTTTTTACCATTCAACTGTTTTCCGTAAAGAGGGATAGCTGGTAATAGCTGATCCGTGTAACCCATATTTGACCCGCCATTTCCCCAAACAATGGAGTAGCTAACATGCCAGCTGTAGACCAGTCTTCCTTCCAGTCTTCCAGATTTTCTACAGTAATATCAGAAGCCTGTACACATCATACCCAAGCTAATTTATTTGCTACATTACCGGGATAAGCCATGGTTAACATTGAAATTTAACAATTTCAAATGTGCCATATATTTAGCTCTTGATAGCTACAAGAAATCAGTCTGAACACAGAGAGAGTATAAATAACTGAAATACAGAGCGAAAACTGCTGCATAAGGCTACTAGAAACCTTGGTTGAGAAACACTGTAATAACAGATGCTGACAGAGTTTTCATTCCAGTGTGTGAGTGTGTGACGCAACATATTCTCGTCATATTATCGCTTGGCATAGCATAAATAAACTAAACTTGAACCTGAGAAGTAGCTTGCGTAGCTATACATACATACTATGGCTCGTATACACACAAAACAAAATGATTCACATATTAGGCGCGTTCGGCACAAAGAATGGCTTTTGCTACAGTGAAACAAAGTAGTGAAATTTCAACAATTTATTAATGTAGTCTCTACTTTATTGTTACTGTAGATTTATACTGCCTTTAATGAGTTTTAAACCAGTTTTTGTTTCGTTTAAATAACTTAATAAATACGGAAGATACAGAATTCTATTTATAATGCATTTTTACAGCATTTAACAATTTAAATGTCCTGTTCTGTTTATTGGGTATCCGTTTCCGGCCCCTGAAGGGTTTAAATGGCCATCGGCGAAGCGGTTAAATTGGAAAAACTAAAAGGAATTTAACACTAGGGTTAAAGAACATTTTAGGAACATCAGGAACAAAGAAACAGAGAAATTATTTTTGGAAAAATAATAATATAGAACAAGAAATGCACTTATTAAAAAGTGTTCAGGTTCCAACTGCATTACCACATAGGAAAGGATGATCATAAAGAAAAATGAAGGAAAACTGTTCAATTTCGATACCACCTTTGAAGTGAACCCAAAGTTCAAGTTCATCAAGATACCAACAGAAATGCCCCTATTGCCTCCAAGGAGTTCACCAAATCAATATTCAATAGTCGACATTGGCAGAGGATGTTAGGAAGGTCCTAACGAAATGTGTTTTAGGTAAATACTAGCAATAAATGAAGCATTGAGTACTACTTTGACTCAAAGTTATATTATAGAAATTACTTTGTTTACTTTTAATTCCCCTACATCACATGTAGGTCCTACAGCTATTTTATTACCTTCTTTCTCTTAAATTCCGTTATCTTTAGCTCTTTCCTTATAATTTTTATATTTACAGTAGTTTTTACCCAAAAAATAATTGTAATTTTACTGCAATTTCTTCATATTAGGAAAAATGTTACATTCTTTACAATTTCTCTTATAAACGATCAAAATTTTGGATGCTGGTTCCTTCAGATATTAGTTACAAAATTGTATACACTTATTTGTTTACCTCTAATGGTTCTGGATGAGAAAATTTAATGAATATAATAATGAATAAAATTAATTTTTGTAAATTTTTTCTTTTCAATACTAATGACTATTTTTTTCATATACAGCCCTAATAATACAAATTTTAATGAAACATCTATCTAGGAATATACATATATAGAAAATTAAAGAAATCCATGGAAAACTTCAGCATCTGGAATATTTTAACTATTACAAATGCTAAAAATTGAACACTGAGAAAAATTATTTAAGTCTAAACATTCTTTTTTTTAAAAACCTTCCTTCACTATTTGAAGGCCATTTAGCTATTTAATTTTCTTATTTTAAACTGGTCACTTTTAACTACTCTGTTTTAGCCTTTGCCTATTCCTAGCACTACTGATTTTCTTGCTAATAGGGCTTACATTGCTTGCTGCTACTTTTATCTTAGAACAGAAGTTTCATAACCCATATGAAATTCACTAACAGTTGTAGTGAGTGCAATTTACAGACAGAACAATTAAATACCTTATTCCAAGTTTCTCTGTGACTACATAATCTGGGCTGGATATCATTTTATTTTCATTATCATTTCAGAAGTTCCCCAACTTCCTGCTTACTTGAATCAGCTTTATCATGGGTTACTGATTTAAAAATCGCATTACTGAACAAAACTGTTTTCAGTAAATTAAATGCCAGGTCAGGAGATGGCGTGAGTATAGAAAATTGTGTCAAAGAAACATAACTACTTACTTGATTATCAAGCTGTATTGATCTTTGCTTAAATCGACGGATTTCCATTTTTAAGGCTGGTTTCCAAGAGGAGCTGAATTGAAATCCAGCATCACGACTAAGCATGCTCCTTTCAGAGGTAATCGCCAAAGCCTCCCTAATTCTCCGCTCCCTGCATTTTGCCAAGATGGTCGTCTCCCGAAAATTGGCTCAATGGTCGTTATCAAAACAATGCTCTGCCAGCCATGACTTCTCAGGTTGCATTAAACGAATGCTCTGTTCATGTTCGATTATTCTAGTAGCGATGGTTCTTCCGGTTTGTCCTATATACGGTGTCTCACATTCAGAGGGAATGTGGTACACTCCCGGAACTTGGAAGTCCAGTTTGTCTTTCACTGGTCTTAACAGATGTTTAATCTTCGGAGGTGGCTTGTGGATGGTCTTGATGTTGTATTTGGCGAGAATTCTGCTGATTCTGCCGGATAGATTGCCGGTAAACGGGATGCAGGCTGTAGCAGTAGGCTTATCTGATGCTTGCTGTGTTACAGGTTTCCCTTTCCTAACTTTAGTGATCAAGGCTTGTAATGATATGTTTTAGTTAGAACTTTTTATATGAATATTGTTTTCCGATATGACTTAGTAGGCCATGTAATGACAATATAAAAAAAAAAAAAAAAATATGTGTAATTTTGTGATTGGCCGTAGTAATAATTGTATTACATATTGTGATGACGTAGCAGTAAATCGGTCAATCACAAAATCAATAGAGTAACGATAGTTACGAAAAATCAATAATCTTGAGATAGATATATGTTCTTTAGTCTTGCTTCATGACAATGGAAAAAAATGTTGCGGTGAATATAAAAGTTTTGTAACGGAAAATGAATAACCTTCAAAAAGAGTTATTCGGTATTCATAATAGTGATGAGTGGACGTTCAAAAGTGATGAATTTTAAGTAATTAACTGAAATTATATATATTAACTTGAAAATAAGGATTTTCAATGTGTTGGAAGAACCTAAAGTGATGGATTAAGAAAGAAAGTTCGAGTAAAATGTAATCCAGATTATACAATCAAATTATATGGTTAATCAAACTCAATCATCAAGAAACAATTTAACCTGCAATGATTAAGATGGATGGTCACAGGCTTCAACATCATATTCGGCATAACCATTTTGACAGAAAGTGAGTCTCAGGTGCTATAATTCTTGTTTTAAGTGGCTGGGATCAGAGATAGACAAAGCTCTGTGGGCCAGTGTATTGAGAACTCCCAATCGTTGAGACTTATGATGGAAACTATGAGCGTTCAGATAGAGATTGGTGTGTGTAGGCTTGCGATACACAGCATGCCCCAGTATACTGTTGCTGTTTTTTGAAACAAGAATGTCCAGGAATGGAAGAGTTCCATCCTTCTCCACTTCCATGGTAAACTGTATTTGAGGTCAAAGGCTGTTGAGATGTGCAAGAAAGCTAGGCAGAATGTCTGATTCATGTGGCCAAATTACAAAAGTGTCGTCCACGTATCTATAGAAATGAGATGGTTTAAGTGGAGCTGTGGCAAGGAAAACCAGCCTTAAAAATGAAAATCTGTTGATATAAGAAGCAAAGATCAATACAGCTTGATAATCAAGTTAAGTAGTTACGTTTCTTTGACACAATTTTCAATACTCATGCCATCTCCTGACCTGGCATTTAATTTACTGAAAACAGTCTTTTGTTCAGTAATGCGAATTTTGATAGTGTTTTGTCTTTGTTTACAGTTGTGTTATATCCAGTGTTTCATCTGTGATTATAACATTTTATAAATATCCTGATGATGGGAGAGATGCACACTCCCGAAACGTTGATATCTAATCATCTTTTCACCTGGCTTGCTGACCGAGAAGAAAGTGAGCACATTCGTCGCCAGGAAAGCTTCAGGTCTTATTTAACATTTAATAAATTAAAAAAGAACTTTAAAGAACAAAATATCATCTTGGTTACATAAAAAATGAAGCTAGCTACAGTGAAGCAAAAATACTACACAAATATAACTATTTGCAACAAAAACTACACTTACCTTAAGAAAATGACGTAAATTTTTCTTATTAATTGACGAGATCGATTTCATAAACACTTATTTACACGCTCAGCCATCAAATAACTTCGTTGTCAATGATACTATCAGAGGTTACTATGTTTTTGCCAGTATTACCAAAATCTGAAAATGAAATAAACTTAAAAACAGAATCAACTGCTGGTGTTTCAAAATTCATTGCACAATGTTTATCTTTTAAAATAAATATTTTTTTTCCAAAGCATTTAATTGTTTTAATAAATCCAGAAGTTAAATTATTAAAACAATTAAATGGTCCGATAGATTTAATGGTTTGGAAGAAAATATTTATTTTAAAAAATAAACATCACATAATGAATTTTGAAATACCAGCAGTTGATTCTGTTTTTTAAGTTTATTTCATTTTCAGATTTTGTTAATACTGGCAAAAATATAGTAGCCTCTCATAGTATCATTGACAACGAAGTTATTTGATGGCTGAGGATGTAAACAAGGGTTTACAAAATCAATGTCATCAATTAATAAGAAAAATTTACATCATTTTCTTAAGTTAAGTGAAGTTTTTGTTGCAAATAGTTATATTTGTGTAGTATCATCTTGGTACCTACAAATATATACTCGGTATTAAAATTTTTAAATTAAAAAACAAAATATGAAATACCATCAATCAATAGATCTGGAATATACCACATAAGTTGTAAGAATTGTGAAAAATGCTACATAGGACAAACTAAAAGAAACTTGAAAATAGAGTCATAGAGCATTTTAGAAACATCAAATTGTAACAGTAAGACAAGTCAATAGCATTTCATGTTTGGGATAAAAACCATAACCATGACCAAAATCTAAAATTATTAAAAGAGGTGACAAACCAAAACAAACCGACAATGTGGAAGAACATGTTTTTATGGAAAAATAAGGACTGAAATATCATCGGTCGATAATTTGATAAAGAAGTTCATAGTTCCATCACCAGAGAGAAGACAGCAGATGACAACAGATGATAGTCAGACCTTCGAGGATGAAAATGGATGCAATGGCTCGCAAAACTAGGACCTCAGTAATATAAAAATGTAAGTGACAAGGTGTTAAAAGTCAACTTTTTACTAATTCCTCCAATCACACATAACTGATATAACTTATCAGGAATTCAATGATGTACCTTAAGGACCTTTGTTCTTATTCACACCCATTCATATTTATCTCTGACATAATATTTACTAGCTTGAAGAGTATAAAAATTCAATAGCTTAATTAGCATAATTCATTTCTCTTGTTAAGGATTTGCAACTTTCCAAACACTACTTGGAAAACAATAACATTTTACATACAAATAACTTGTTTTTTACACATTACACCCTAATGACAATAAATGCACCATAGCATTTTATGTATTAATGAATATGAGGGCATATCCCTAAGTTACCAGCCTAACCATTTTCTATGTATGATAAACACAAATTTCATTTCACTTCAATCCCCTCGACTAAAAAGTAAAAAGTTTTGTCTGCAAAAATGGGTAAAAACAGCATCATCACTTCTTCATCACATAAATTACCTTCCTCGAAAGCCCTTCTTGTGTTTTGAGAAGAGTGAATAGTTACTGGAAGCTATATCAGGCCTGCAGGGTGGATGATCAATCCCCTTGAAGCCCTATTTCCTCGTAGCTTCCTTTGCTACAAAAGCCCTATGCACAGGCACAATATCACAATGATAGGCAGCTTTCCTCATGGTTTCTCTTTAATGGAAGGATGTATATTGTACAGTGGGCCAGTACAGTACTCCTGATTTACTGTGGTGTTCCTCTCGAGGTAAATGAAAAGTATTCCTCCACAGCTCCAAAAGATGGTGTCCAGGATCTTGATGGACCAAAAGATCTTGGCCTTGAGAGATGGTGCTTCAACAGGTTTATGCCACTTTATTGATTCTCTTTATTCTCTACCACAGTTGAGGACCACAATTCCACCTCCCAACGAAAATTTTTAGAATTTCTCTTTCGTTACCACATATGTGCTCTAAAATGCCTGGCAACAGGTGACTCACTGCTATTTTTTCACTGAGAAAAGAAGTCTACACTCTATGTGGTCTTAAAATGTGATGAGGTTCAACATTAAGTCTTAACACTACTTTTAGAGTGAGTGAAACAGTGAAGTGCGAGTGTAATGAATGGGTGAATAAATACTGTAATTAACTTCTCAAACATTTAAACATGACCTGCAGTAAAAAATATGATGGATGCAATGAGAGTCAGATGTAAAAGCTGACCTTAGAGAACGTCAACAATTGTTTATTGGCAGAGTGAGACAAATGCATTATGGATGCATCTCTATTTTAAGCCAGGAGGAATGTAAGTATCCATCTTGAACTAATCTTATTCATGTTTAAAGTTCATAAATAATTTGAAGGACTAGTGTTTATGAAAGGCCCACCTTGCTGCTATTTTCTGAACTTTTGCGCTGTTGGTCTTCCATAATTTCTTCTTCTTCAAGGAATAAGCCTGCATGCCAAACTCCAAGGGCCAACCTGCACGCTTCTAGTTCAATGCTTTCCTGACCCATTTGTAAAAGTTTGGCCCATTCAATTATGACAGAAATGAGGGGAATGCATCCCCATATATACTCTCCAATCACTTAATTTTACTTGGAGCAAGTCCTTTTGTGAAGAGATTAATAACCGCTTGATACCTAATTCTGAACATGTATCTTCTGCACATTAGAGGTGGCCTATTATGTCCCATGAAGGGCAAAGGCCTCCTATACTTACACCAGCAGTGTTGACTCCAACATGGTGAGCCATTCCATGATGGGTTTGTGTCAGTTACTGTCATTTTCTCTTGTTCCTATTTACACTTATTCACTTACTCACACTCGCCTATTCCTACTCTTGCACTTGTATTTTGTCATTTATGGATCTCCACTTCCTTCTGACTCGAGCATTGTAGACCACTGCTGTCCTGCTTGTGCTGTGAAGAAGTCTCTGTCATGGACTTCCTCTTTGACATTTTCCTGTGCACAGGTCCCAAATCGGAATCTTGTAGGTTCATCTGTCATTCTTCAACCTTGCAATGTGACATCCACATATCCACTTCAGTTTCCTAACTCTTAGCGCTGCGTCTGTTGCTAACTCATTTGTGACAGTGCAGTGTTGGAGGTGCAACTATCAACTAAAAACATGGGAGTGGTAATTGCAGCTGCAATTAACAGGAAAGATATAACACCATATGATTTTGCACAGGCGATAATCCTTATTAGTGAGGCTGGAACTTATGGACCTACCTTCATAGAACCCCAATGATCAGGCATTAAAACAGATAGAAAATGGAGGTATAAAGGCCAGTTAATATGTTGCCTACACTCTTTTATGTTTCTGGTTTGCCAAACACTAATGCATTTATTATTCACTGTATCCTGCTTGAAACTGTCTAGATTAATCAAAGATGTAAATAAATAATTTCCTCAAGACTGGCAATAATTAAGGTAGATTTATCTTTCCAAAAGTTTAAGCGCACATAACTACTACACATCAGCCTTAAATTTATGTATTAAAAATATATGCAGCAGCAGTATCATCTTAGAAATTCAAATGAAGCCTTCATCCATATTTTGGAAATCTGCTGCAAAACATCAGAAATCAAGCTTTTCATTATGTGAGGGTTGGTTAAGGAGCCAAAGCAAGTTTAGTGAATGTGTAAACATGGATTAGTAATAGATAGTCAACATGAAAAATTCAATGCCATGGCCAGGATTTGAACCACGGATCTCCTGGTTTCCGTCCAGTTGCTCTAACCTCATTGAGCTACCATGGCCAACGTGCTTTCCTGACATTAAATTCTCCATATGACTCGTATATTTCCACGGTAGACCACTAGGGGCTCTCGCATCTCAGATACACATTTGTGGCGACTTGCTATCGTATCGGGTTGTCTCATAAATTTGTTCGATTCTTGTTACGTATAGAATAAAAAGAAGTATTTCAGAAAGTGGAGTGCCATTGTTACTAAAATTAGGCAAGTGAGTCAACCTTGTATATACTTTTCTCCACTTACAACTTTTTTGATGAACACTAGTTTCTGGGAACTTCTCTCCTATCGTCAGTTCTATGGTTGACTGATAATGCATCCGGTGTCTGCATCTGGCTTAGTGTCGTGCTGCCATCTAATGTCCTGGTAAGTTTGATGACGTCATCTACAGCGGGAATTTCAAAATTCATCAAGAGGTCCTGTTTCTTCGTAATAAATATGTTTTCCCAAATCTGTAGTTCCAGAGGTTTCTTTGCCTGTTTGATCAGTTCTATTTCTTGTTTTATGCTGTGATTCTCAGACCAAAAGTGATGTGCTACGGCCGACTTGTCCATTTGTTTGAATTTAATATTTCTGAAGTGTTCTTTCATTCTTGTTCCTAGATTCCTTTTGGTCTTACCAATGTATATCTTGTCACAATCCTGGTAACTCATTTGGTAAATGCCTGATAATTGAGTTTTCGGTGTGCTATTTTTTAGAGGGTGGTTTAGTAAGTTGCGGATGTTGTGTTTGTTCTGAGGGGCTAAATTTATGTTGAAGCTCTTAAATATCTTTTCAAATTTTTTGAAGTATTTTGGATGAAATGTAAATTTTACATATCCGGTGTTTGGGTTTTCTAGTTTTTTTTTTTAACGTAGTAATGTCCCTTAAGTATTTGTTTCTTTTGTGTCTATAGATCAGTTTTTTGATGAAATTTGTGTTATAGTTGTTCAATTTGGCAACCTGGTGTACGTGAGTGTACTCCTGTTCATATTCTGTTTTTGTTAGCGGAATGTTGACTAATCTGTGAACTAAACTATGGAATACTGCATATTGATGTTCTACTGGGTTGAATGGGTTGCATTTAATGTAATTGTCAACATGTGTTGCTTTTCTGTATATTCCAAATTGTAATCCTGTTGGTGTTCTAATGATTTTCAAATCTAGAAAAGGTAGCCATTCATCCTGCTCTACTTCAATGGTGAAAACTATGGATTTTTCTTGTAGGTTTAGCAACTTTATGGCATCCTCGGTTAGTCTTCTATGGACTATAGCAAACACATCGTCGACATATCTATGCCAACATTTGAAAATATGTGGAAAGGCTTTAGTAATGTGTGTTTCCAAATTACTCATGAACAGATTAGCTGGTAATGGTGAAAGAGGGTTACCCATGGCCAAGCCTGCTGTTTGTTGGAAGATCTTGCTGGAGAACGTGAAGCTGTTTTGTTCAAAACATAGGGTGGTTAATTTGATGTATTCCTCTATTTTATCATCCGCAACATTGCTTTTGGATAACCAGCCTTTCATCAATTTTCGAATTTTTTTCTACTGGTATGCTCGTGAATAGAGATCTGATATCAAAGGACACCATCACCTCTTCAGTTTTTATAATTGTGTTTTCAATTTTCTTTACTAAATCAAATGAATTCTTTATGCTTAGAGATTCAAACTTTTCAAACTTGTCAAATTCTTCCACCAATCATTTTGCCAGTTTGTAAGTCGGGGCAAATAATGGGTCGCATGCTGTTGTCTGTCTTGTGAATCTTAGGTAGGCAGTATAATTTTGGCAAATTAGGGTTGTTACGTGTTTAAGAACTCCTGAGAATGCCCCGATTACTTTTACATCAAAGAAGTTGCCTAACAATATGGGGTTTATCGAGATTCAACTGTATTGGAACACCACAGTGAAGCGAAAAATTATTAAATTTTAGATGAGTCGCATTTTTTACACATCTGCTTCACTTTCGTACCTATTTTGAGGACATGTTTCGCAAATCTTCGTTTGCATCTACGGCTCTTGTGCGACTGACGCTAGATCCAGCGGTGTGGGTAATTCTGGGGTTGTTGCTGCCATCTGTTGATTTAGTGATGAACTGAAATGTGGGATTCTCTTCTAGCGGGATTTCAAAGTTCATTAGTTGGTTTTTATGTTTTTCTATGTATATCCTCTCCCATATGACGAGTTCACTATGTTTTTGTACATATTTTAGTAATTCTGTGCTATCTTCAATTTCATGATTTTCAGACCAGAAATGAGCTGCTATTGCGGACTTATCAATATTTTTGTATCTTAAGTGCCTGAAGTGTTCTTTCTTTCTAGTGCCTATGTTCCTTTTTGTCCTTCCTATGTAAATTTTTTCACAGTCTTTACACTTAATTTTGTAAATGCCTGACTTTTCCTCTGGTTTTATCTTATCAGTATTATTACTGTGAAGTAGGTTTTTAATGTTGTAATTGTTTTTTGGTGCCAATGTTATATTGTATTTCTTGAATATTTTTTGGAACTTTTTTGTGGCCCAGGGATGGTAAGTAAATTTAGCAAATCTAGTTTCTTGTTTTATTGGTGTGAGAGCTGTGATCTGTTTTAATTTCTTTTGAAGTTTGAGTAATTTTAGTTTTTTATCTACAAGGTTTTTTCCATATCCATTTTTAATTGCAGTTTTTAAGATTTGATGGTATTCGTTTTGATATTCTTGCTGGCTGAGAGGTAGATTTACTAATCTGTGTGTCAGACTGTTGATGGTTGCATGTTTGTGTGGAATTGGGTTGAAACTATTTGCTTTGATGTAATTATCTGTGTGTGTTGCTTTTCTATGAATGCCAAATTCTAGTTTTTCATTGCCTTTTTTGATTTTAAGGTCTAAAAAAGGTAGAGTACAGTCCTCTTCAGTTTCTACTGTGAATTGTATGCTGGGTTCTTGCAGGTTGAGTAGTTTCAAAGCATCATCTATTAGTTTGTAGGGCACTATTGCAAAGATGTCGTCTACGTATCTGTACCATGTTTTAAACATATGAGGGAAGGCTTTAGTAATATGTGTTTCGAAAAAGCTCATGTATAGATTGGCCAAAAATGGTGATAGCGGGCTTCCCATAGCTAGTCCTGAAATTTGTTTGTAATATTTTCCATCGAAGACAAAATAATTTTGATGTATACATAATTCAGTCATTGCCACATATTCTTCTATTGCATTGGCATCCAGGTTTGTAGAATTTAGCCATTTTTTCAGTTGAATCAAAAGTTTGTCTAATGGAATGCTAGGGAAGACGGAGCGGACATCAAAGGATACTAAAGTGTCATGAGGTTTTAGTTTAAGATTTTGAATTTTTTCTACCAGGTCTAAAGAGTTTTTTATACTCAGAGTATGGAATTGTGGAAAGGACTGAAATTTTTTGGTTAGCCATTTTGCCAGAAGGTAAGTAGGAGTGTTTATATTATTTACAATGGGTCTCATGGGTATGTTGGGTTTGTGTATTTTAGGCAAACCATATATTCTTGCAAGGGTAGGGTTGTCTGGTTTGATAGTTTTTTGTTCTGTAGTTGTTAAAATTTTACTATTAATGATGGTTTTTTGTACATCTTTTATGCATCGGTTGAGTGGATTAGAATCTATTTCCTGGAATTCTTTTTGTTGTAGTAACTCTAACATTTTTTCTTTGTATGTAGCTGTATCTAAGATTACTATTTTGTTCCCTTTATCAGCCCTTGAGAAGATTACATCCTTTTTCCTTAAAGATTTAATTATCTGAATTTGTTTCAAATGTTTTATTGGCTTTTTATTTATTAAGTTTTCCAATATAGGAGTCAATTTTTTTCTAATTATATTTCAGCATCTCCAACATGGAGGTAAGATCGTTCACATTTGAATATTTCAACGAACATTTCGGCAACAAGAAAGAAATAAAACAATATTTGAAACTAAAGACAAAAAGAAGATTAATATCAGCGGACATAAAATTTATCAACAATTGCCTAAAACGTAACTTTTCTCCGAAATTTGTACGAAAAATAGTAAAATTTAACAATAACAGTATAGAACAATTAGCTGCTGAAAAAGCCGTGTTAAAAGCCGAAAAAACAAATCACTACAGAAAAATAACAAATATAGACCTCTCTTTGTATAACCTACATCTGAAAATTGTAAAATTACTAGGAAACACAGCATGGGACCACTTAGAAGCCAAATCATTTGAACATATCAATTATAAAGTCAAAGAGAAAATTTATCGTCAAAATAAGAAACTAAAACGTAATCATAATCATTGGCAACCAAAACATAACAAAATTTCAGCAAAGAACACATCCCTAGATAGTGTAATTAATCTCTCAAAGCAAAATTTTAACAACGAAGAAAAAGATGTACTTAACCAAGGCCTAAAAACATGTATAACATACTCCAGCAACCCGGATGAATTCATTGCAGACATAGAATTAGCAGTAGAAGGCTTGGAAACCATGGACAAAAATATAATTAGAAAAAAATCAGCTCCTATATTGGAAAACTTAATAAATAAAAAGCCAATAAAACATTTGAAACAAATTCAGATAATTAAATCTTTAAGGAAAAAGGATGTAATCTTCTCAAGGGCTGATAAAGGGAACAAAATAGTAATCTTAGATACAGCTACATACAAAGAAAAAATGTTAGAGTTACTACAACAAAAAGAATTCCAGGAAATAGATTCTAATCCACTCAACCGATGCATAAAAGATGTACAAAAAACCATCATTAATAGTAAAATTTTAACAACTACAGAACAAAAAACTATCAAACCAGACAACCCTACCCTTGCAAGAATATATGGTTTGCCTAAAATACACAAACCCAACATACCCATGAGACCCATTGTAAATAATATAAACACTCCTACTTACCTTCTGGCAAAATGGCTAACCAAAAAATTTCAGTCCTTTCCACAATTCCATACTCTGAGTATAAAAAACTCTTTAGACCTGGTAGAAAAAATTCAAAATCTTAAACTAAAACCTCATGACACTTTAGTATCCTTTGATGTCCGCTCCCTCTTCCCTAGCATTCCATTAGACAAACTTTTGATTCAACTGAAAAAATGGCTAAATTCTACAAACCTGGATGCCAATGCAATAGAAGAATATGTGGCAATGACTGAATTATGTATACATCAAAATTATTTTGTCTTCGATGGAAAATATTACAAACAAATTTCAGGACTAGCTATGGGAAGCCCGCTATCACCATTTTTGGCCAATCTATACATGAGCTTTTTCGAAACACATATTACTAAAGCCTTCCCTCATATGTTTAAAACATGGTACAGATACGTAGACGACATCTTTGCAATAGTGCCCTACAAACTAATAGATGATGCTTTGAAACTACTCAACCTGCAAGAACCCAGCATACAATTCACA
This sequence comes from Mantis religiosa, assembly GCA_030765055.1. NCBI lineage: Eukaryota > Metazoa > Arthropoda > Insecta > Mantodea > Mantidae > Mantis > Mantis religiosa. The sequence continues at coordinate 143,664,911 of CM060951.1, forward strand.
GTAGAAACTGAAGAGGACTGTACTCTACCTTTTTTAGACCTTAAAATCAAAAAAGGCAATGAAAAACTAGAATTTGGCATTCATAGAAAAGCAACACACACAGATAATTACATCAAAGCAAATAGTTTCAACCCAATTCCACACAAACATGCAACCATCAACAGTCTGACACACAGATTAGTAAATCTACCTCTCAGCCAGCAAGAATATCAAAACGAATACCATCAAATCTTAAAAACTGCAATTAAAAATGGATATGGAAAAAACCTTGTAGATAAAAAACTAAAATTACTCAAACTTCAAAAGAAATTAAAACAGATCACAGCTCTCACACCAATAAAACAAGAAACTAGATTTGCTAAATTTACTTACCATCCCTGGGCCACAAAAAAGTTCCAAAAAATATTCAAGAAATACAATATAACATTGGCACCAAAAAACAATTACAACATTAAAAACCTACTTCACAGTAATAATACTGATAAGATAAAACCAGAGGAAAAGTCAGGCATTTACAAAATTAAGTGTAAAGACTGTGAAAAAATTTACATAGGAAGGACAAAAAGGAACATAGGCACTAGAAAGAAAGAACACTTCAGGCACTTAAGATACAAAAATATTGATAAGTCCGCAATAGCAGCTCATTTCTGGTCTGAAAATCATGAAATTGAAGATAGCACAGAATTACTAAAATATGTACAAAAACATAGTGAACTCGTCATATGGGAGAGGATATACATAGAAAAACATAAAAACCAACTAATGAACTTTGAAATCCCGCTAGAAGAGAATCCCACATTTCAGTTCATCACTAAATCAACAGATGGCAGCAACAACCCCAGAATTACCCACACCGCTGGATCTAGCGTCAGTCGCACAAGAGCCGTAGATGCAAACGAAGATTTGCGAAACATGTCCTCAAAATAGGTACGAAAGTGAAGCAGATGTGTAAAAAATGCGACTCATCTAAAATTTAATAATATGGGGTTTGTTTACAAATACAATAATTGAAAAGAATGCTATGAACACAAACCACAGCGACCTCACGGCCAAGGTAAATAGGTCAACTTATGTAAGAATTGGTAACCAAACTTCAGTACGAGTTTGTGGATGCAACAGTGTGGAGTTGTAACTTGTGAATGTTAATATGGAAGGCAAGAAGGAACATTTTCGACATTTAATGCTGTTTTATTACCGTAAAGGTAAAACCACCTCACAAACTCAATGGAAAATTTGTGCTGTTTATGGAGAAGATGCAGTGACGAATCGGGCATGTCAAAAATGGTTTACTTGATTTCGAGCTGGGAACTAATCTGTGAAAGACAAACCTCGTTCTGGACGACCTGTGGTTACGGATGAGGAAAGGAAAAAGGACATGATTACGAACAACCCCAGAATAACAACTCGGGAGGTAGGTCAGGAGCTAAACTTATCTCATGCAACTGTAGCCAGGCACCTAAAGAAACTTGGTTACATAAATCTTCGGGATGTATGGGTTCTGCATGAACTGAGTGAACAAAATTTAGTTCAGCGCGTTTCCATCTGTGACGCATTCATAAGACGCAATGAAACTGCCCCTTTTCTGAAACAGCTGGTTACAGGAGACGAAAAGTGGATTGTGTACAACAACATCCGAAAGAGAAAGTCATGGCGTAAGAAAGGGGAACCACCACTCTCAATTCCTAAACCAGGGCTTCATCCGGAGAAGATTATGCTGTGCATTTGGTGGGACTGGAAAGGAATTATTTATTACGAATTTCTTCCTCCTGGGGAGACCATCAATTCTGAGAAATACTGTTCTCAGTTGGATCGTCTGAAGGTTGCCCTAGGAGAGAAAAGGCCAGAATTAGCATCTAATGGTGGAGTCGTTTTTCATCAAGACAATGCCAAACCACACACACTTCTATGGTAACTCGTCAGAAATTACGGGATTTCGACTGGAATGTGTTACCTCACCCGCCTTATTCTCCAGACATTGCCCCATCCGACTATAATTTATTCTGATCCCTGCAAAATCCTTAATGGCAAACGCCTTACTTCCTTGGAGGATTGCAGACTCGCCGTAGAAGAGTTCGTCAACCAGAAAACTGCAAGATTTTGAAAAAATGGAATTGATATGCTTCCTGAGAAATGGAGATATGCTATTGATAATAATGGTGCATACTGCACAAAATAAAGTTTGTTTTGAAAAGTTCATTGCCTTGTTTACTTTCGATGACCTTGCGTATGTAAACAGATTACCCCTAAATAATTAGGCAACTTCGTTGCCGTAGTTGTGATACGGGCATACAGTGCAGGCGTTCTTTGTCGTAAATACGTAACAAGAATCGAACGAATTTATGAAACAAACCAATACTTGAGTTCCAGGCTTCATCATTTAACTCTTATTACTTTAGTTAATTGATGGAAATTAATAATTTCTTCACACTAGCCGTATATAGGCTAAGGTCTTTGATAGATACAGTCAACATGAAAAATTCAATGCCATGGCCGGGATTTGAACCACGGTTCTGCTGGTCTCTGTCCAGTTGCTCTAACGCATTGAGCGAAATTGGGGAAATATGAGTCAAATGGAGAATTCATGTCATGGTCTAACACCATATTGCTTTGTGTTAAAACTTAATGGGACATGGTGTAAACGATGGGAAATTAAAATTTCACAAGCATTAGTGCCAGGATTCTAATACATTGAAAGTACAGGAAGATTGAAGGGACCTTAAAAAAGGTTATAAACGGCAGGGATGTGAAAGCAGAGTAATACTGCACATACAAAAATATTACGACATCTAGAGATCTTAATGGTGATGACAAAAGAAGTGATTCAGGATGTAAACTCTTCATTAAGAGTTAAGGAGGCTTTGGCCATTTCCTCCAAAAGGAGCATGCTTAATCATGATGCTTGATTTCAGTTCAGCTCCTCTTGAAAACCGCCCTTAAAAATGGAAATCAGTTGGCTTAAGAAGCACAGATATATAGCTTGATCGTAAAGTTAAGTAGTTTCTTTGACCTTAATTAGTTTTTTAGCGTAGGGACCCGAACTCATTGATGGACAGAGATCATCTGCTCCAGTGTAGTGCCCTGACAAAAACAGATGGAGAAATGACAGCACAACTAGTCACACGTTATTGGGAGGCCAGAAGGAAAATGGAAATTCTCCAACTCCATGAGCTTTAGCAACCAACCAGTTTTTTACACTCACGCCATCTCCTGACCTGGCATTTAATTTACTCAGTCGTTTGTTCAGTGATGCGAGTATTGGTAGTGTTTTGTCTTTGTTGATATTTGTGTTATATCTATTTTGTGGTTATAACATTTCTTAAAAATATCCTGATGGGAGTGATGTACACTCCCGAAATGTCATTTTCTATTCGTCTTTTCACCTGGCTTGTTTCCTGAGAATATAATGAACAAAATTGTTTACGAAGCTAATTTCAATTGAATTCTGTAGAAATGTTCACAAATTTCTTAAAAGATAAGTGAAGTTTGTGACCAGTAACTATTTTATGTAGTATTTGTTGCATCACTGTTGTTGATTCTATTTTTTGTGTGTCATTTCCATGTTTACTGTGGACTTGTCATGGCAATAGGAACACCCTTCATCTGGCAAATGAAGGAAAGGCTGGTTATATCCTAATTGTTTGCCAAGCCTGATCCAATGGATCCGCAGACTTATGATGGGTATTTTAGTTAATTGATGGAAATTAATCATTTCTTCACACTAGCCGTGTATAGGCTAAGGTCTTTGATAGAGTCAACATGAAAAATTTAATGCCATGGCTGGGATTTGAACCACGGATCTCCTGGTTTCCGTCCCGTCGCTCTAACCCATTGAGCTACCATGGCCAACGTGCCGTCCTAACAAATTCTCCAGTTGACTCATATATTACCCCAGTAGACCACAAGGGGCTCTCGCATTCGAGAGATGAGTCAACTGGAAAATTTAATGTCAGGACGGCACGTTGGCCATGCTAGCTCAATGGGTTAGAGCAAGAGCCCCTTGTGGTCTACTGGGGTAATATATGAGTCAACTGGAGAATTTAATGTCAGGCGTTGGCCATGGTAGCTCAATTGGTTAGAGCGACTGGACAGAAACCAGGAGATCCGTGGTTCAAATCCCGGCCATAGCATTGAATTTTTCATGTTGACTGTATCTATCAAAGACCTTAGCCTATACACGGATAGTGTGAAGAAATGATTAATTTCCATCAATGAACTAAATTAATAAGAGTTAAATGATGAAGTCTGGGACTCAAGTACTTATGATAGTAAGTTGCCGCAAAAACGTATCTCGAATGCAAGATCTACTGGGTCTACTGGGGTAATATATGAGTCAACTGGAGAATTTAATGTCAGGTGTTGGCCATGGTAGCTCAATTGGTTAGAGCGACTGGACAGAAACCAGGAGATCCGTGGTTCAAATCCCAGCCATGGCATTGAATTTTTCATGTTGACTATCTATTATGATGGGTATGTTTGCTCCACAATATGAGGATTAAGAAGGGACAATTCAACTGTCTTCTTATAAAAAAGAGGTGTCCATAACAAACAGCTGAAACCAGCTCAGTAAACAATGTTTATGTCTGACTTAAAACTTCCATGGCGAGCATTATTAAGTAAAGCTTCACGGATAATTATCTGTGTTTAAGTAACTAAATTCAAGCTTCAAGATCTGAATTCACCAAATAGTTATTAAACAAGCCATCCAGATTAAACTAAATCCACAGAATTTCAAAAGAAAGCTGGGGCTTCAATTGAGTACAGTTTGGGCTCCAGACATAAAATATATCTGCAATGGAAAACCCAAACAGATGACAAACCGTGCAGAAAACTCCAGATAGGATGACGGATTGCGCAGAAAATTATAAAACAACATAAGTTCATCCTTCCCTTCAGCCAACTGGGCCAATGACAGACTGCTATGCAGTGGTGTGATACAAGCCCTTCCCACATGAGGAAGGCTATATACAGAGTGTCCCACCTAACTCTGATACCTCAAATATCTCCGAAATGAAACAATATGAACATTCCAATTGGCCAGGAATGTACTTATGTCAGGGGGTCACACAATAAGAAGGTATGCAGAATCCATAAAGGTAAAAAAAGTAACATTTCAAACACCAAGGTGAATTTTTTTAAATGGAACATGTATGCTTATTCTAGCAATGTGTGTGTTTGAATTACTGACTCATTACTTTCAATACATGTTCCATCTAAAAAAATTGCAACTTGGTGTTAGAAGTGTTATTTGTTTACCTTTATGGATTGTACATACCTTCTTATTGTGTGAACCCCTGACACAGGTACATTCCTGGCCAACTGGAATTTACACATTCTATTTTGGAGATATTTGAGGTCCCAGTGTCGCATGGGAATGGTCGGCCAGCTTTTTTTATTTAGTTCCTGAAAAAGGCCAGGGAGCTTGGAATGGTTAAAATCTCAAATTTATTTACTTTGACATAGCTAGTCACCCATGAAGTTTTAATTTATGTTTATGTCTTCTTGTATAAATTTGTGTGTTAAAGTGTAAGTAGTGTCTATGTTTTATCCATATGGAGTCAACTGGGCAGATTTGTACATAATGTTTTTAAAATATGAGTAAAATGTAGGTTATGAAGTTGTAAAATGGCCCGTAATTTTTCCACTGCTAATGTGCAAGTGCCTAAGTTCATCCAGAATGAGAAAATGGTGCACACTGGTGCATAAACAGTTAAAAGCATTAAAAAAAATAGTTCGTAAAATCTGTAATAAATGTAAGCTCTAATTTAATGTTGCTCAGTAAAGCATTCAGCACTAAAAATTCAGAGAGACAAAGTGAGTACAAGAAAGTAAATTTTCACTGTGCAGAACAGAACCTTTCAGTGCAGAAAGAATTCTTAAAATCAACCTAGTACAGATTCTAGACATTATAATACAGCAGAGCGAGAAAATCTTTGCAGTCTAGCAAGTATAGTTAAAGGAAGATTATAAAAATAAAACAATGAAGGCCTACCAAGGAGTTAAGCTGATTTGGTTATTGAAACAATGTAAGAAATTCCCCTTAAATGCCTCTGTTTATAGTATAAAGAGAGAATTGGCATTTCTAACAATGAGTATTCTAAGGAGTAATACAATTATGAAATGATGTACATTTTTAATCACAGCTCTTTCTTCAAAAGAGCCATGCTCTAAAACTGAATTGCACAGTTTAATTCTTTCAACTGGTTTAAAGTAATAAATTACAGAAAACAAATGTTGCACAGTTCCAACTGCATTAAACAAATATAAAGATTGTAATATTTTCCACATTTTTTTATATCAAGAGAATTCATACTAGCTTCATCATATGTTTTTGTTTACCTGCTGTATGAGAAGTATCTGTGACCACAGAAAATATATGCTGCAGAATGTCTGTAAAATATGTCTGATAAAAGCTCTGTGCTGCTTGATCATGCTGCTCCACATTTTGCAGAAGCTGGTACAGAATCTGAAATAAAAGGGCATATAAAATTATAAATGCAAGCAATGCATTAATTTCAGTGCTGTGTTCATTATTATGTAAGTAAATTAATACAGTATTTGTTATCGATGCTTAGGGATATAATTATTAAATTTTCTACTTTTTAGCACTGAAATAAAAATTATTTTGATAAGGTTCTTTTAAAATATTAGATAAACTAGGGTCACCTAATATGCAAGGTCCCACTTTTTCTTCCGGAAAATGCAATGCTGGGAATGCAATATTTTGAAAGCACATTTCAGATTTTCTCGAAATTAGTGTACAGTTTTTTGTCCTACATATGCCACAGCTGCAGGAAGCTGGCACCTGCGAGTGATATTTATAAGCAAAGCACAATCATTGAATTGCTTATTGTACAGAAAGAAATGGCAGGGAATGTTCACAAATGTATGTGTAATACATATACATCTTCAGTCAACAGTTGGTTGCTGGGCACAGAGGATGAGGGCTCAAAGAACCGTTCTGAAGAGCCAGTAAAATTTGATTGTCTTGAGTGAGTGAGGGCATGATTTTGACCCATTGAAATAATGCCACAGGGCACCACAATTAATTCAGAAGCATATAAATCAATACATTAACTACACTCAAGAGGGATTTCCAGCAACTTCAGCACTAAAACAAAGCAAGGATCACTAATTTTTACAATGGTTATTCTTCCAAAGATTACAGAATGTCAAAACTGGATTGGATAGTAGTACTGTATCCACCCTACAGAATGACTTGGCTCACTTGGACTTCTCTTGTTTGTGTCATGAAAGGATGTTCTTTGTGAAAGAACTTTTGAGGACAATAGGATGTGATTCATGCAGTAAAAACCTGGCTTGTAACCACAGCAAGCACTTGATAACAAACCTACATGTGGTTGTAACTTGTTGAATGAAGACACTGTATTTGGAATGATCTTATTTTTCTACTTGTAAATTCTGTGTATATGGAATAAATATTTTAAATTAAAAAAGAAATAGGAATTACTTATTGGGCAACCATATAAAATTTCAACTTCACTTATGCAGTTTGGCCAGGAAAGCTTGTAAATAAACCATAGTTTTTTTTTTTTTTTTTTATGGATTTCAAGAAAATTTGAAATATACCCAAGACTTACCTCTACAAGCCTATACCTGTAGAAATAAAATTATATTGAATTGAGCTTTTGAGCTGTTATTGAAAAAATTAGCTTTACTAGCTTAAGTTGTTGGGGTTCTTGCAGGTTTCACTGATTATCAGAATATTATTGTAGCTCATACATGATGGATGGAACATGGATATTTTGGAATGAGGAAGTGAATAGAGCTTATCCTGATTATTCAATCATATAATGCATGCACTGTGATTAAGTGGCTACATCAGGGAACGCTTCTTTCTTTCAATGATGGCTCTTAAGCTTTATGCAGTATACATATATTTTAACTCATGAAATACATTTATTAAATGAGACAGTATGGAGGGTTGCCCTAGTCAATTTACGGGCAGTTTCACTAACTACTTTTCATTGCGAGATGCCTTTTTTCTATAATCTACTGAGCTCAATGCGAATTCCATGGGCTCTACAGCAAAATCTCCACTGTAGACTTTTCCAACAACAAGAAGGGGATTGATGGAAATTAAGAAGGGGATGTTACACCATAGCCCATTCCTCCTGGCACACTTTCCAGAAACCTTCAATTGTGGTGGGACATTGAGAAGCAATTGCACAAAAATCCATTGGAGACACACCTGGACACTTCACAGGAATCCTTTTAAGTGGTATCACATTGACCTAATTTTCCAGTGGTAGTAATTCTATGAAGCCCAGAAGTGTGACTGAATGTATATGTATATATACATATCTATATGTATCCAAACATATGGGGCACCCTCACCATATAACTGGGCAATGCCTTCATAAAAATTTGGGTCCATAACATTTCTTTGGTATAATTCCTTTCTTGGAAGTGTTGAAAACAGTTTTGTAATAAAATAAATTTAAAGGAAGTCAATTATTGACACTATACAACACTTACTTTTAAATTTTCCCAGAACATGTTTCAGAGACTATTTGACTCAATTGTCAATTGACATCAACTGGTCTGGCAACTGGTCTGGTGGTGTGGCTGGCAATATTTTGTCATAGGTCTCCTCTGGCGGCGGTTCGAGGAACTTGCTCAAATCATTGAATACTTTGTTCCTATTTTTTGAAATGATTTGTTCCCATGTGGACAGTTCTTGTTTTCCTGATGTATGTTTTAGTAGTTTTGATTCTGGATTTATGTTGTTTTTTTTCCCCAAAAAATATGTGGCAACTGCTAATTTTTCTAATTGTTTGTATTTTATGTTCCGGTTGACAATGGAAGCAAATAGTCTCTGAAACATGTTCCGGGAAAATTTAAAAGTAAGTGTTGTATAGTGTCATTAACCGCTTCACCGATGGCCATTTAAACCCTTCAGGGGCCGGAAACGGATACCCAATAAACAGAACAAGACATTTAAATTGTTAAATGCTGCAAAAATGCATCATAAATACAATTCCATATCTTCCATATTTATTAAGTTATTTAAATGAAACAAAAACTGGTTTAAAACCCATTAAATGCAGTATACATCTACAGTAACAAAAAAGTGGAGACTACAGTAATAAATCGTTCAAATTTCACTTCTTTGTTTCACTGTAGCAAAAGCCATTCTTTGTGCTGAACGCGCCTAATATTTGAATCATTTTGTTTTGTGTGTATACAAACGAATGTAAGTATAGCTACTACGCAAGCAACTTCTCTGGTTCAAGGTTTTAGCTTTTAGTTTATTTATGCTATACCAAGTGATAATCATACAAGTATATGTTGCGTTACACTGGAAAGAAAACTCCCTGTCAGCATCTGTTATTACAGTGTTTCTCAACCAAGGCTTCTGGTAGCCTTATGCAGCTGTTTTCGCTCAGTATTTTAGTTATTTATACTGTGTTCACAGAGTGATTTCTTATAGATATCAAGAGCTAAATGAATGACACATTTGAAATTGTTAAATTTCAATGTTAACCATGGCTTATCCCCGTAATGTAGCAAATAAATTACCTTGCGTATGATGCATACAGGCTTGTGATATTACTGTAGAAAATCTGGAATATTTGTTGTGCGATGAAGGAAATGTTTAGGATATAGGTAGCAGTGACGTGTACTGGTCTACAGATGGCATGTTAGCTACTCCATTGTTTGGGGGAAGTGGCAGGTCAAATATGGGTGATGTGGATCAGCTATTACTAGCTATCCCTCTTTACGAAAAACAGTTAAATGGTAAAAAAAGTATTTTTATACCACTGGATGTAGGCATGCACAATTGTTTAGTAATTTTCAGAGCTGTAAATTCATGCAAGACACTCACCTACCTGTACTTGGGCGTATAAATAGCTCGTAACCTAATTGAGTATTATAATACTCAGAGGCCTCTTTATACTGGGGGTAAGAAATTCACCACACCATCCCTCATACTTGAGAGAAAACACTTTCCTAAAAGCATACCACCCACAACCAAAAAGGTCGCAACCATTTCGAAAATGTCTAGTGTGTTGCGAAAAAGAAGTTCGCAAGGAAACCAATATTATTTGGTGTGAAACTGCAGATGTGCCCTTGGGTATTTATCGAGGTTTGGAGGTGTACAATTCAAAAAGAAACCTTTAAGGGTATGTTTACATCCCTTATAGAACTAATTTAAATTTATTGTAAAATAGGAAGATTAAAATAATTGGCGTTAAATGAGCAGTATGTGCAGGACATCTATATACTTCCATGTCGGTTTGGGGCATTTTAACTTGTACGTCATATGATGTCCATATCGGTGAAAGGGTTAATCGACTCCCTTTAAATTTAATTTCTTTGGTAGTTCGCAGCATTAATTTTAACACTGTTAGCAACTCTGTGAATGCAGTTTCCCACAAGAACAATTACCTGCAAACACCATGAATCCCTTTGAAAACTTTTCCTTGTTCTCTTGAATAAAATTTGAGCACCTCTTCTCGCCACTTGATGGTAATAAATGGCCCGAGGTTTGTTTGTCATCTAGATAAACCCATGCTTCATCTAAAGAAACTACCCATTGCCACTATTCACCTGCCAGGTGGTGTTCATAGAGTTTTTTTTTGCATTGGTGGTGTTCTCTGATGTTGCTCTTTTACAGCATGTCCATGTGCTTTATGGCGCTGTTTTAGACCTAAATTGCTGTGTATTATCCGATAAACAGTCCCTTTAGATGTTACAACGGGCTGGAAATACTTTTTTCTGCTGGTGTGTTTTCTTGAGTCACAGCTATATTCACCTTGGCTACCCCTCCTTTAGAACAAGATGGTTGTGAACTTTCTCTTGTTTTTCCTTCTTCTACCCACAGTGCCTCCAATGGGATTCCATTTGTGTGCAGTAATGTTATACGATCCACACAAGACTTACAGTAAAATCTTTGTTTTCTCCTTTCCAATATCATTGAAAGGCCGTAACCAACATTGGAAAGCCTCACAAATCAGCAATCTTTGAAGTCACTGCAGAGTAAACTTGCCTCAGAGTAACTCTGCAGATTGCAAATTGCTGAAGCAATAGTCAACATCAGCGTTTTGACCAATGACAGGTGTGAGTCTCAAAGTAATCTGAGCTTAAACAAGGTAACCCTGTATAAACATAACCAATGTTCAATATACTTTTTAAATGTTAGAAACATTATACCTATTTAACTATTGTCTAGGAAATATTTCTAGAAAGTTGGTTTTATCATAAATACAATATATGCAGATCTATAACCATTGCTCATACTAGCTCTTAGAATTTGTATTCCTGTTCCATTAGAAGTCCATAATTCTTGTACATTTGTGTGGCTTCCTTTTCTCTACAATTCCTATCTGTAGCATACGCAAATTGGTCTTCATTTTCCTTATATAAGTATATTAGTGCAGGTTATTTCATCACATTGTCTCAAAAAAGCAAGAAAGAGCATGCTGTTCTTCAGTCACACCTTCTGCATTACCCTTTATGCCAGAGAAGGTTTTCAAAGTATTCTTTCGCTTTGATTTGTAAAACTTTATATGTAATCTTACTCCACAGAGTAATGTCAGCATGCCATGGATGGCAAAAGATTTATAATCACCTAGCCATGTGAAACCATTAGATAAGAGACTTAAGAGGGAGAAACGTAGTTAGGTGATGAAAGCACATCTGTGAGAGTTAGAGATGTTGTAAATTAATGTGAAATTATGGCTGCAAAGTAGCTGTTAAGTTTTTCAATGACGGCCATTTAAACCTTGCATAGGACGGGAACAGTAGAAGACATTTTAATTGTTAAATGTAAAAATGCTTCACAAATACCATTTGGATCTTCCATAATTATTAAGTTATTTCAAAGATAAGCTACCCGCCTCGGTAGTGTGGTGGTAGCCAGTCTGCCTCACGTTCAAGAGGTCCCGAGTTCGAATCTCAGTCAGGGTGAGTTACCTGGATAAGGTTTTTCCGGGGTTTCCCTTATCCTGAAAGACGAATGTCGGGTAACTCTAAGCTCTATGGACCCTGGGCTCATTTGAGCATCATTTCACCCATTGCATTCATCGTCCGATATGACTTAACGTTGGAGGACATAAAATTAAAAAAAAAAATCCAAGAAGCAAAACTGGTTTAAAGCCCATTAAAGACAGTATACATCTATGGTATCAAAGTAGAGACTATATTAATAGATCAAAGTTTCACTATTTTGCTTCAATGTACCAAAAGCCATTCTTTGCATTGAACACATCTAATTTGAGAGTTATTTTATTTTGTGTGCATACATATATGTGTGTGTGTAAGTGACTTCTCCGGTTTAAGGTTTTAGGGTTCAGTTTATGCTACCAAGTGATAATCATTGTATATGTTATGTCTCACACACACGTTGGAAAGAAACAAACCTCTCTGACAGCATCTGTATGTACCTCTTATTACAGTATTTCACAACTGAAGTTTATGGTAGCCTTACGCAACTGTTTCCACTCAGTAATTCAGGTATTTACACACTCTCAGGGTTGAATTATTCCTTTTAGCTATTGGGAGTTAACTGAATATCACATTTGAAATGGTTTAATTTCAGTGTTAACCGTGGCTTATCCTAGTAATGTAGCAAATAAATTGAGGTGCTCAGAATAATAATGGCATATTACAAACGATATCAAATTTTGAGATAGAGGCATGACCATGCACAGCTACTATCTACCTTTCATGTGATGAAATATAAAATGAATTGGGATATGCCAAAGCTTTCATTTTCCACCTTTCAAATTTGTCCGTAGTGAAAACATACACATTCTCAGTGTAAAAGTGTCATATCCCAACTATCAGTGCTTTATTCATGACCTCTTTGTTTAGGATTTACGACATAGTGAATGGTAGGGAATATGGCACCATCTACAGATAAATTAAAAAAAAAAAAAAAAGGAAGGAAGAAACGAGTGGGAAAGGCAACTGAACGGGGTACAGAAATAGTGGTAAATTGTTCATTAATCAAATGAACAGGGAAGACTTCGACATACAGAATGGTTTGAAAGTAATGAGTCGGTAATTCATACTTTCAAATGTTATATACATCACTGTTTCTAACCTTTTGCTTCAAATAATATACAGAATGGTATCACTTTAAGCTTTGTAATTAGAAAAAAATATGTTGATGGTGTTCCTTTTCTTTTACATAAGGTTACATCCATTATTGTGGATCATGATAATCCTGAGATTGTTATATTTGGTTTACATTATTCTAACTCTGACGTGTATGTAACAGTTAATTTTAGGAAAAGAGGTAAATGTTGACAAGTTTCATGGTTTAAGTTTCAGCAGAAGTACAATGAAGTATTAACAGAGAAAGTTAAAGAAAACTAATATGATCTGATAAAACAAATGAAATAAATCTATCATCACTTTTATAAAAGTCTTCGTCATGATGGTGTTGATGACAAAAAATGTGAACATTTGGAAATAGAGCTGGATTAGGTATTTCAAGATAATAAATGAAGCAAAAGTCTATTTTATACCATTTTTTCTGTTTTGTATATTTTTTGTTCTAATAAAGAACACAAATTCATGAAAATTATTAATCCCAATGATTCAAGAATTTGCACAGACTTGAAATCCCTTAATTTAAATACCCAGAAGGTATCAAGTCTTAATGTTAACTACTTCCATGTTTTGGAAAAAACCCAGAAAATAACATTTATCTCAAAATGAACTTTGGTTGGGATATGTCATTATTCTAAGCATCTCAATTAGTTTGCGTAGGTTGTGTATGGGCTTCTGATATCACTTTAGAAAATGAGGACTTTTTGCTGTTTGAAATTATTTGTATGTTGATGGCAAGTTTTCAGATTCTGATGGTGTTGAGGATATAGGTAACAATAAGGAAAAAAATTACCTGCTTCGTTCAGGTGTTCGTGAAGAATCAACACTGTGGAGTGGTCAAAATAACTCAAACACAAATAGACATATACACAAATATACATATTTTCTGGTGTACAGCTAACTTCTGACAGCCAACAAACTGACATTTTCACATATCTTTTTACTGCTGACTTAAGTGTCTCTCACTGTTGTGGAAACAAATGTATATGTGAATAGGATGAAGGAAGCCCTAATCTCTAAAGACAATGAGAATTTAGAAGTGTAATGTGTGCATGTTATTTGTAAACCTACAATAGACATGTACTGGTCTACAGATGACATGTTAGCTGCTCCATTTTTTAGGGAAACAGAAGTCAAATATGGGTCGTGTGGATCAGTTATTACAAGCAATCCCTCTTCATGAAAAAGTTATATTGTATAAAAAGTATTTTTACACCAGCTGGATGTAAACCTGCAGAGGGCTCTTCATACTGGGGTTAAGAAATCAACCACAGCACCCCTCATACTTGAGAAACACTAAGGATACCACACAACCAAAAAAGTCACACCATTTAGAAGATGTCTAATATGTCGTGAAAAAGAAGTTTGCAAGGAAACCAGTATTATTTGCTGTGCTTGTATATTTATCCAGGTTTAGAGGTGTACCTTAAAAAAGCAACCTTAAAGGATAAGTTTTTATCTTTGACAGAACTGACTTAAATTTATTGTAAAAGAGAAGGATTAAAATAATGGCATTAAATAAACATTAAATGCATAACATGTAAGCACAGGATGTCTATACATGTCTACATCGGTCCTATGACATTTTAGCTTGGATGTCATGTGGTGTCCATATAGGTGAAAAGGGTTAAAGGAACAAAGTAACAATTTACATGTAAGGAAAATACCCCACTGAGTTAAATATCTGTGGTGCTCAGAACAGATGCTGTGTTGTGAAGTGCTGTTCACTAATGAGAGTTAGGTGTGTTATGTTTTCACAATACATCCCCTCCTATGATGTCAATATAATACCACACTAACAACTGATAAAGTGAGAAATTCCCTAAGAATACAACAATATTGCCTCCTTTTATAGAAGTTAGCCTCATTTAGATAAAATTCATTATCAATGCCTTCCTGTCAGAACTGAAGTTATGACATGATCTTGAATTATTTCTTTGTTATGTTAATCTCAGGAGCAGTTCAAACATACTGCACTCTTAGCTTCATGACTTCTGCAAAGCAATAACTTCTCAACTTTAGCAACACTCAATTCCTTCTTATTCCAGGATCAGAAGAATTTAGAGGGAAAAAAAAAAGTTCAGAGTAGCAATTATGAAGTTATACTTTACTGTAAAATAATACATATACATTAATTTGCCACCTCCTAATAAATCATGTAGCTTTAACTTGGAAACATTCACTTATAGGTAAAGATGCTCACTTTCTTACATTTGGTATTATCATTGGGTTATATTACTTTTTTTAACCTAACGCGGAGTAGCTCACTGCATTAGTTAAACAGAGCTACCCTCTAGCAGGAGGCATCTGCCCT
Organism: Mantis religiosa; assembly: GCA_030765055.1. Classification (NCBI taxonomy): domain Eukaryota; kingdom Metazoa; phylum Arthropoda; class Insecta; order Mantodea; family Mantidae; genus Mantis; species Mantis religiosa. The sequence goes on from CM060951.1 coordinate 143,680,305, forward strand.
TCAAGGGACACATTAGGCTGTTGTTAATTATTATTATTATTATTATTATATTTTTAATTTTTATACATTTATTCACAATCTCATTCATATTTTCAAATAACAAGGATAGAAATAGTCTATGTTGCAGGAAAAATTCCTTCCTCCAGCTAGAAATTGAACCTAATCCTTTAGATTTAGAAAAATGGTTCATAACAAAAAATGATTTTATGCAAATAATTCAATGTTACATTATCAGCAGCAAGCTAATTTGCTCCAATTGCCTCATCATAAAAACAAACTTCACTATGCGATACACAACTTTAGTCTGTTGTTGTTGTTGGCTAATACTCTGGGTCTTATTCTTCATCCATTCTCTGTCTGGTGTCCAACAATAGATAGTCGAGTTTGAATATCTCCTTATATTTTTGGAATTGCTGGACACAATAGCATGTTCCCTATCCATAATAGGGTCTAGTTGGTTATAATGGATGCACCATGGTGAATTGTATTATTTTAGAAGGTATGTGGCTAAGGAGTCGTGCCCAATAGTTGAGCGGCATGTTGCTACTAATTTTCTAAGTAATCTGGGATGTATTTGTCTTCAAAGTTGATACTCCATTTTTATCTGCACTTGCAGTTTTAAAATCTTAAATAAAATTTATTATTAATTTGTAATTTGGCAGACTGGGAAAATAAAATAATTTTTTTGCCTGTTAGGCCTGTTATTTCCTGCCAATCTCACAAGTGCTGGGATCCATTGTAGGACTGTTTGCCTAAATTATGTAGCAGCTTTAACGAACAGTCAGATAAAGTGCTTGAGGCAGTAAGATCACTAAAAGAACAGCTAAAGCAAAAATGTGGTAGGTTATTTTTGTGATAGAGAATAAATTTGTTGGCAAATTTGTACTAGTATTGCTGCTCGGTGTTTAAGTGAATATGTTGGCTTCCAAGATATTTAATGCACGATCACTTCTGCTGGTGAAAGCTGTGTTAAGCTTTGCTGATGTTTTACCAATGTTTCACTTGCCATATTGAGAGCTTCTTTTTGATTCAGAAGCACTCTTAATATGAAAGACAAAATGTCAGCAAAGACCTGCAACACTTGATGCAATCGTCATTGAGAAAAAAAGTACTAACATTATTAGTAATACACAATAGCATGCAGTAAATATGCAGTACATAAATATTTTATCACACACAAAAAGCTGCATGCTGGACAATGTTTTTATTTATCAATAGGGCAAATGCTAAACTGAATTAAGGTGAATGGAGCAGAAACAAAAGGTTCAATACAAATTATACCCATTGACAGTACAAATAACTATGAATTAATCAAAATATTAACTTGATACTTACTTGTAAGCCTGTGTCAGCAACATTTCTCATTGTATGTTTAAATGCCCAAATTATAGAATCTAAAACCAGCTTGAACTGAGCTGGTGCAATGCTTAGGAATGCTGGAAAGCAATGGTTGTTCACCGCCTGGAACAGAAGTTGAACAAACACAGGAATTGAAAAAGCTATTTGTAGTCTGTTTTTTCAATTACTTTTGACGTCACTGTTAATAAATACCTCCAATTATGCATAAAAACAGGAATATTTATCCAAAGTATAAAATTGGAAGAAGGGACAGTGAAGCACAAATTAGTACAAAAGTGAAACGAGAAGATATTGACACATTGCTTCACTCACACTGTTTATTCACAGGACATGTTTCAAGAGCTCTTGCTCCTATCATCAGCTGATACTCGATTAGTGTAAGTTGTAGTGGTTTCCTCGTTCTCCGTATTGTCAATACATGGTGTGATGTACTTGTCAAAGATGTCCGGTGGTGGAGTTTCAAAATTCATTACTCTATGACGATTTTTGTTGATGAAGATTTTTTCCCATACGGAAAGGTCTATGGGGTGATTAACATATTTTATTAGAGATGTTTCCAAGTTGATGTCATGTCTAGTATTCAAAAAATGAAAAGCCACTGTTGATTTGTCTGTTTCACCATTTTTAATGTTTCTTAGATGTTCTTTAGTTCCGATGTTAATATTTCTTTTTGTTTTTCCTATATAAATTTTAGGTTAAGTTTCACATTTGATCTCATAGCTTTCTGGTTTTTCTTTGGTAGTGATTGAATTTTTGGGAGGGCCTTTTAACAAATTTCTGATATTAAACCTATTTTGAGGTGCAAGAGTTATGTTGTGTTTTGAGAAGATTTTTTGGAATTTGTTATAGGCTGATGGGTGGAAGGTGAATTTTTTAAAAAGTTTTTTCTCTTTTTCTCCTGTAGGTTCTAGGGTGGTGGTTTCTTTTATTTTCTTAGCTTTGTTGAGTCTGTTAACGGTTTTGTCTACTAAATTTGGGTTGAAACCGTTGGATATAGCTACTTTTTTTATGTGTAGGTATTCTTCTTGATAATCTTCTCTGTTTAGTGGAAAGTTGATCATCCGAAAGATTAAACTGTTGAAAATGGCGTGTTGGTGTTGTTTTGGGTTGAAACTGTTGTTCTTAATGTAATTATCTGTGTGTGTCGGTTTCCTGTAAATACCAAAGGTGAGTTTGTTGTTCATTTTTTTGATCTTGATGTCCAAAAAGGGGAGCACACCATCCTCTTCTGTTTCCAATGTAAATTTTATAGCTGGATTTTGTATATTCAAAAGTCTAAGACCATCTTGTATGAGTTTTTTTTGGGTACTATTGCAAAAATGTTGTCAACATAGCGATACCACACTTTGAAATAATTTGGAAAAGTTTTTGTGATATGTGTTTCAAAAGCACTCATAAATAAATCTGCCAAGAAGGGAGACAATGGGTTGCCCATAGCTAGGCCTGTTTTTTGTTTATAGATCTGTCCATTAAAGCTGAAAAAATTTTGATTGATACAAATTTCTGTAAGTTGTGAAAGTTCTTCTATTTCTTCAGCTGATGGACAGATCTATAAACAAAAAACGGGCCTAGCTATGAGCAACCCATTGTCTCCCTTCTTGGCAGATTTATTTATGAGTGCATTTGAAACACATATCACAAAAACTTTTCCAAATTATTTCAAAGTGTGGATGGTGTGCTCCCCTTTTTGGACATCAAGATAAAAATGAACAACAAACTCACTTTTGGTATTTACAGGAAACCGACACACACAGATAATTACATTAAGAACAACAGTTTCAACCCAAAACAACACCAACATGCCATTTTCAACAGTTTAATCTTTCGGATGATCAACTTTCCACTAAACAGAGAAGATTATCAAGAAGAATACCTACACATAAAAAAAGTAGCTATATCCAACGGTTTCAACCCAAATTTAGTAGACAAAACAGTTAACAGACTCAACAAAGCTAAGAAAATAAAAGAAACCACCACCCTAGAACCTACAGGAGAAAAAGAGAAAAAACTTTTTAAAAAATTCACCTTCCACCCATCAGCCTATAACAAATTCCAAAAAATCTTCTCAAAACACAACATAACTCTTGCACCTCAAAATAGGTTTAATATCAGAAATTTGTTAAAAGGCCCTCCCAAAAATTCAGTCACTACCAAAGAAAAACCAGGAATCTATGAGATCAAATGTGAAACTTGCCCTAAAATTTATATAGGAAAAACAAAAAGAAATATTAACATCAGAACTAAAGAACATCTAAGAAACATTAAAAATGGTGAAACAGAAAAATCAGCAGTGGCTTTTCATTTTTTGAATACTAGACATGACATCAACTTGGAAACATCTCTAATAAAATATGTTGATCACCCCATAGTACTTTCCGTATGGGAAACAATCTTCATTAACAAAAATCGTCATAGAGTAATGAATTTTGAAACTCCACCACCGGACATCTTTGACAAGTACATCACGCCATGTATTGACAATACAGAGAAAGAGGAAACCATTACAACTTACACTAATCAAGTATCAGCTGATAGGAGCAAGAGCTCTTGAAACATGTCCTGTGAATAAACAGTGTGAGTGAAGCAATGTGTCAATATCTTCTCGATTCACTTTTGTAGGAATATTTATGTTAGGTTACTACTATCTTAAAAGCTTAACCAACTACAAATAGTTTTGACGATTAATTTGAATGTTACGATTACTAAATTTTCCAGAGTCAAGCCGTAGTAGCAAGTCGACAAACATGATTAGTGCGCTGAGCAATGGGAGTTGATATTGAAACACACTGAGCAAGGATAGGAAGATGTGGAAGAAGGAAAATAGCAAAAAAACAGGAAGATAACAATAGAAATGAGAATTTTACCGACAATAGTGATACTTATATTATTAATAGTAAGCAGAGTGGAGCTGAATACGGCACCAACGGCGGGGATAATGAAGCTGAAAAAAGCACTTGAAGTTGGGGAGAGACAAGAGGAAGGATGGTTGAAAACACAATGAAGCCGTGAGAAAGTCAGAGGATACAGAAATACATAGAGCGGAGGATGGCCAAGTGAGGTTATCAGGTTAAAAGAAAGGTTTCAAGAGGAGTGTAAGAGAAAAAATTGTATCATCTTTGGAGTGAGGGAAGATCGTAAGAGAAGCCTGGAGGATGTAGTAAGAGAAATCATCAAACATGGAATAGGACTACAGCTATACAATTGAGGGATAGAGGACATATATAGAATTGGAAAAAAAGAAGGAAAACTGAGGCCAATTGTAGTTAAAATGATAATGATGAGGATAAAATAAGAAATTTTGAAGAACAGAAGAAGATTAAAGGGATTAGTATTCTATACAGAGCAGAACCTCAAGAGGGAAGAGCAAGAGAACAAAAAAGGATTAAAAGAGGCAAGAGTGGAAGGCAAGAAAGCATATTTGAAATGACTTCAATTATATATCGAGGGAGAACAATGGAGCATGAAAGTTAGGAGCAAAGTCAGCAGAGAAAGTCAGAATTGATGAGTAAGCTATTACGGCCACATCAGAGACCAGCATTTAGCGCGTCAGGACTGCTCGACTCACTTGCAGCGACGAGCATGGGACGCTACGTAACCAGATGACATCATAATTCACGGTCCGCCCGCTTGAGAAGACCGGGTCACTTCTTTTTTTGCCATTAAAGAATCAGTAGGTCCATAGAGGAGTTTGAGTATCATACAGTAGGTACGTAAAATAAGCTATTAACAGTGAAGCAAACAAATATAATAATTTGTAATTTAAAAAACTTCACTTATCTTTTAAGAAATGATGACCATATTTCTTAACAAACTGAATAGGATTATTATTACGGGATTATTATAATTATAGGATTATTCACGAAATCACGATCCTATTCAATTTGTAAGAAATACGGTCATCATTTCTTAAAAGATAAGGGAAGTTTTTTAAGTTACAAAGTTTTATATATACAGTATATATTGTATATATACAGTAGGTATGTATATTGTGTAATGTCTTTACTTTAGTCATCAATAATAATAATAATTAATAATAATAATAATAATAATAATAATAATAATAATAATAATAATAATAATAATAATAATAATAATAATAATAATAATAATAATAATAATAATAATAATAATATAATTAATAACTTAATTTTAATCAAGTCTTCTAAAGGTAAACCGATCGACATCATTCTGTTCTCGATTTCTTTTCTCAAATTATCACCTTATTTGTTCTGATCAGGGAATTTCGCAGTCATAAGAACTACAGATTGGAATTTCGAATTTTCCGAAATGTAATGGCCCGTGATAGTTGTGTAGCTGATTTTCTTGTCATCATCGGACCACATATCTGTAGTGCATGCTAGCAAACATATCCCTGCTGCCTTGAGAACACAAGGAAGTGTGTCTTGTCGTATGTGGTCAGCAATTTCATATACATTACGGGACACAGTGCGTGGATCTGGTAGTACTTTATCAATGTCTATGTTTCCATATTTAACCCCGATTTGTACAAGATTCTGTGCCATAGTATGAAACCCTGTATCAGCAACAGTTTTGGATGGATGAATGTCACTTGCGCACTTGAGTACACAGCTCCTTGTGATAGTCTCCCGGTCTTGTTTACTAACACTGACTGTAGCAGAAATAGAATGGGGAAGCAAACACTTGTGTCTATTCAGGCTTGACGTTCCTGAGTTGTAAGAAAGCACTTTATTGCATGTTTTGCACTGTGCAAATCTCAGTTTAATTTTTCCATCCACTGTGTAAATTTCTTTAAAAGTCTCGCATGCTGAACTCGTACCCGACCTTTATCTGGCAATATATACTCCACTGCTCACTTTGTGTTTAACGTTGTCAGCAGACTCCGTTTCCATTTTCAACTTCTGCAATGCAAAAGACAACTAAATAGTCGATCAAGTCACGGTCAGGCTTGGCTTGGCTTGGCTTGGCTTGGGTCACTCTAGGACCGCTGTATAGTAAACAGCTAGGTAAGCAATGAACCTGCTGCCTTCTTCCCCTCCCAATTACCCCTCCCTATGTAGTGACTCGCGCTGCCGTTGCATCCGAGCACAGGCATGAGTGATGCAAGAATTGCCGGTCTCTGGGCCACATGTGATGGAGGGTGAACAACCAAATCAATGCAGCCAAGAACAAGGAAAAAGGAGAGGTAAAGAACATAGGCAACTCAGTGAGTAGAAGGAGTAGGACAGGAAGATATGCCAGTGAGAGATGGGGAGCACCAGGCAGGTGCCCAAGAAGAAGGACGGGGAAGTGAAACACTGGTGCAAGTAGTGATGTGGTCACAGATGGGGAGGGAAGGAAGGGTCCTGATGGACCAGGTGGAGGAGAGATTGGTAGGAGCAGTAGAAGAGGAAAGAAGTGCCAAATAGAAAGGCATTGCAAGAGAAAGGTGTCAATGACAGTGGGAGAGAAACCGAGGGACTAGTGGCATGGTGACTAGATATACAGGAAAGATGGAGAAATCTGCATTTAGAAACACTAACAACAAATAGGAGACAGGAATTAGGATGCTATTCTGGAATGCTGAGGTAATGAGAGATAAACTGACCAACGACAATGTATGAAAAGTAAGAGCAGTTGGTGAATAGGGGTAGAACATAAAATGAGAGACATTGGAGTGGGAGACATTTGGGAGAAGGGTGGAGAATGATTTTGGAAGATTGTGAGAAGTTGAATAGAGGACATAAGAGATATGGGGAGCTTAGAAAGTAAAAAATAATTGGAATTCTATAGAATAAAAAGGGAGTTGGGAAATGAAATGCATAGTGTTTAACACCTGCTTTTATGACATGCGACACCACAGGTGGTCACACTGATAATACATGACATGAAGATGGAACAGCGGTGGAATGAGATGGCTGGGGAAACTGGAGATCCCTAGGAAAACCTTTCCCAGTGCTGTATTGTCCACCACAAATCTCACTTTGTAGTCGCCTGGAATCGAACCCGGGCCACCTTGGTGAGAGCCAAGTGGTCTAACCACTCAGCCACAGCATGGCCACGGGGGTGGGGAAGAGAGGAATACTTGGATCATTACAATAAAGAGAAATGAGAAGGGCCGGCATGGACGATAGGAACTTTTTGTTTCTGAAGGGTCTAAGGGGAGGAGATAAAAGGGGTGTAAGCTATATGGAGGAGAGAAGAGAGCAAGGAGCATAATATGATAGACTGTACAGAAATAGCAGCATGGAGAAATAATGTATGGGAGGAAAAGTGGGATAAAAGATCAAAGAGAAATATAGTACAAGAAAAAAAGAGCAGAAGAGAATAGAGAAAGGAGGAGAAAAGGAAGAGAGAAAGGATAAAGTAGAGGGAGGGCACCAGAGGTGAGCCAAAGGCCAGGGAGCCAGAGGGCCGAGGGGAAAATGAATGGCTAGACTGCAATTTGTATTTAGTGTAAGATAGACAATAGAAATATTGTGGAATATTGTAAATTATGTAAAATGGAAATAAAGGTACATTCAGTCATTCAAATTCTTCCAAACTTGTATAATTCTTAAAGAGTGCAAAATAAACTAATTTGATTTCCTGAATGTTAGATATAGACAGTGATGAATGTGTCAGCATGCTACATCACTTCCTTGAAATAATCCTAATGTGTTTCAAAATAAAATTACTTTTCGACAGCTAATAAAAGTGCTGCTGGAAGTTTTACCGCTTTACTGTAATCTTTGCTGACTCCTATTTTTAAATGGAATTCCCTCAGAGTTGAACAGTTGAAGATGAGTATGAACATTTTTTCAAAACATGTAAGTTTTCTTAAAATTAATAAAGTCTCACTCAATATTTGCTTGTAGAACTATAAAGAAGAGGAAAGCAACAAAAAATACCCAGCAGTACTAACACAACTCTGAATGGACTACAAATATGACATATTGGTGAGGGGAATTCTCTACCAGTGATATGAATTAATTAAAGTAATCATCCATTTATAGAGTAAACCAACAATGCACAAAAGCCATACCTGCAGCAATAGAAAGAAATTAGCCCGATGCTCAGGATATTCTTCAAAATCTTTGTTGATCATCTCCAAAGTACACTCAAAAACTGCATCAAATATTTTTGGAACTTCACTTGTTATGTTTCCTTCCAATTTGTTAACTATTGAAGCCATTGCACTCAAAACTTCCGGTTGTCTTGCAGAAGGCACACTTGTTCGCTGGTAGTCTAAGAGTACTGCTTCTAGCAGAGGAGGAATAAAGTTTTCCAGCACCTAGAAGCAAAAATGTGATTACTGTTTACTAACCAAGAGAGTGTAAAAATAATTCTGTAACAACTATAGAAGTAAATACGTAAAATATGAAGCTAGGTACATAGTGAAGATAAGTGGAGTTTTATGTTACAAATTATTATATTTGTATAGTATTTCTAAAAAAGACAAAATTCCTAATAATAAAAAATCTGATATTTATCAATTTAATTGTTTAGATTGTGATAAACTTTATATAGGAAAGACAAAACATTAATTAAAGGAAATTAATTGTTCTTTCACACTGGCCGTGTGTAGGCTAAATTGTGGAAACGTAGAGTCAGACTGAAAAATTCAATGCCATAGCCGGGATTTGAACCACGGATCTTCTGGTTTCCGTCCAGCCGCACTACCATTGTGCTACTATGGCCAACGTGCCGATATGACATTAAATTCTCCAATTGACTCGTATTTTCCTGGTAAACCACTTAGGAGTTCTCATAAATGCATGAGACAACTACCTTAATGGCGATTTACGTGTAAGTACTTTAACCGCTTCGCTGATGGCCATTTAAAGCCTTCAGGGGCTGGAAATGGATACCCAATAAACAGAACAGGACATTTAAATTGTTAAATGCTGTAAAAATGCATCATAAATACAATTCCGTATCTTCCGTATTTATCAAGTTATTTAAACGAAACAAAAACTGGTTTAAAACTCATTAAAGGCAGTATAAATCTACAGTAACAATAAAGTAGAGACTACATTAATAAATTGTTGAAATTTCACTACTTTGTTTCACTGTAGCAAAAGCCATTCTTTGTGCCGAACGCGCCTAACATGTGAATCATTTTGTTTTGTGTGTATACGAGCCAATGTATGTATGTATGTATGTATGTATGTATGTATGTATAGCTACGCAAGCAACTTTTCCGGTTCAAGTTTAGTTTATTTATGCTATACCAAGCGATAATCATACGAGAATATATTGCGTTACACACTCACACACTGGAAAGAAAACTCTCTGTCAGCATCTGTTATTATAGTGTTTCTCAACCAAGGTTTCTAGTAGCCTTATGCAGCTGTTTTCGCTCTGTATTTTAGTTATTTATAATCTCTTTGTGTTCAGAGTGATTTCTTATAGCTGTCAAGAGCTAAATGAATGGCACATTTGAAATTGTTAAATTTCAATGTTAACCATGGCTTATCCTCGTAATGTAGCAAATAAATTAGCTTGAGTATGATGTGTACAGGCTTCTGATATTACTGTAGAAAATCTGGAAGATTTGTTTTACGATTATGAAGGAGATCTTTAGGACATACGTAGCAGTGACGTGTGCTGGTCTACAGATGGCATGTTAGCTACTCCATTGTTTGGGGAAATGGCGGGTGAAATATGGGTGATGCGGATCAGCTATTACTAGCTATCCCTCTTTACGGAAAACAGTTAAATGGTAAAAAAAAGTATTTTTATACCACTGGATGTAACTATGCACAGTTGTTTAGTAATTTTCAGAGCTATAAATTCATGCAAGACATTCATCTACCTGTATTTGCGCGTATAAAGAGCTCGTAACCTAATTGAGTATTATAATACTCAGAGGCCTCTTTATACTAGGGGGTAGGAAATTCACCACGACATCACCCCTCATACTTGAGAGAAAACACTTTCCTAAAAGTATACCACCCACAACCAAAAAACTTGTAACCATTTCGAAAATGTGTAGTGTGTTTCGAAAAAGAAGTTCGCAAGGAAACCAATATTATTTGGTGTGAATCTGCAGATGTGCCCTTGGGTGTTTATCCAGGTTTGGAGGTGTACAATTCAAAAAGAAACCTTTAAGGATACCTTTACATTCCTTATAGAACTATTTAAATTTATTGTAAAATAGCAAGATTAAAATAATTGGCATTAAATGAGCATTAAATGCATGTATGCGCAGGACGTCTATACACGTCCATATCGGTTTGGGGCATTTTAACTTGGACGTCATATGACGTCCATATCGGTGAAAGGGTTAAGGCCCGGTTTTTTTTATAGTTAACCACTATTAGGGTTAATTTGGAAACCAGAACGAAAGAACATTTTTGGTCATTTAACCATGAAATAAACCCTGAAGTTAAATTATTAGAACAATTAAATGGTCCAGTAGTTTTAATGGTTTGGGGAAAATAATTTATTTAAAAAAATAAACTGCATAATGAATTTTAAAATTGATGATCATCAATAAGAAAATTTTTATCATTTTCTTTTAAGAAAGGTGAAGTTTTATGTTATAAATTATTATATTTGTATAGTAACTACAGAAGTAGCTTAACAGGTACATTTAATGGTTAAAACTGCCACTTATTCTACTTCAACATATTCTGTAAGACCAATTCTTAGCCTTTATTGTGTCCCTTTAACTATATATACTCCTCCACAGGAGAGTAAGTCTCCGAGGGACGAGACGCAGGGGGGTTGGCGAAGGTTCCCACACCCTCCCTGGACAGGTTTATGACACCCCCTGTCAGTACAGTTACACACCATTCAAAAACATTCTGACGGCTTCTACTTTTGTGAATGAATCTTCTTGGTTTTAATGTACAGAGTGAATAGGGCACATGTTTTTTTAACGGTCTGCTCCCTGTGTAGCAAGCGTTCTCTGTCACATACATTCGCTGTCCAGCACATTCCTTACAGGGACAATCTTTGCGTTGGTATACTATACTTACCTAGGTCACTTTCATATACAAAGATTATTTATAAGCTCAAAACACTTCCTTAAATAAAATATTGCTCAGGTTTTCATCTTATCGCTCTTTAGCAATATACATTTCTCTATGCTGTTTTGAAATAATATATTGCTTTTTTTGGGTGTTAATAAAGTTAAGTTAGTACAAAAAATTGTACTACACAAATAAAAAATATTTGTTACTTATAATCCACTTATCTTAAGAAGTTTATGTTAAAACTTTCTTCTTTTTCAAATTGATTTCGAAGACATTTTGCATTCATCTTCACTGAAAATTGTGCCTGTAGTGTGATGAAAACTATGTTTCTGATGGCAACCAGTTTACATTGAATGAATAATAGCAAATAGTAAACTATTTGTAAGTTTAATGTATAGCATAGTTAAATTTTAAGTAATCATATTTGGACTTTGATACTAGGACTTCGTAATATTATATTTTGACTTTTATCATACTGGACGAATGCACAATATAACTGAATGCTTAACATATACATACATATATGTTTAACCGGATGAATTAAAATGAAATGAAATATTTAATGATTTGACTAGTACACTGGCCATTTCATTGGCCCTATTATTGTTTACGAAAATGCCAATTCAATTGATTGCCCTCCCAAGAGATGACACTTATTTCTAATTAGACTGAGTGTCACCTCAATAGTTGTCCTCTGTGATCTAGGGGAACCATGCTAGCCTCTGGTTCCAAATGTCAACGGTTCAAACCAGCAGAGGGTGATGGATAAAGGTTGCATCAGCGTGACCAGTTTTTGTGAGGTTGACTGACCTTGGTTGACCTTGTCTCTTTAGGTTGGAGCAAAAGGGGGGTGCAAATGTAAACAACCGGCGTGTACCTGCCGTGCTGTATCAAAAGAACTTAATGTCTGTTAACATTTTCATTTTGTTATAAAACATTATAGTTTATACATACACATGCAAACTGAATACTACATAGCATGCTCATTGCCGTGTATAATAACCTACATGTGGAAGTTGAAGGTTCTCCTTCTTCCACTTAAACATAAACTGTATATCATTAATTGACTTAATAGTGGTCTGAACTATAAAGCCCGGGCCTAAAAGTACTTACAACATAATAAGTTGCCATTGTCTCACGTGTTTATGGAAACTCCTAGTGGTTTACCATGGGCCAGTTGGAGAATTTAATGTCGTCCTGGCACAATGGCCATGGTAGCTCAATGGTTAAGAGCAGCCTGATGGAGACCAAAAGATCCCTGGTTCAAATCCCGGCTATGGCATTGCATTTTTCAGTCTAACCCTACCTTTCCATAAACTGAATCGTGCGAAACACTTTCCACATGCAAGATGTAATAGGTGCATATGAATAATATGCTACATTGCTGTCTGATGAATTTTTTACACCTGTTAATCTAGAGCAAGGGATCTCGTACAGCACACATTATGAGAAACCAGTATTTTTTTCTAACACGTCCTGAAGTTTATTGTTCACCTTTTTAATAGTCTCTCCAGCTTTGATTCCCGTAATTTTTACACACACTTCTTTCACTATGTTTAAAGCATATAAGAAGCTCTTGTTGTTAAGCTGCACATATTCTTAGGCATTTTGAGTTACACTCTTAACAACACCAGCACATACTTCCAAACTGCTCACCTAATGGCATGCCTGCTGCTTTACCCACTGCTTCAGACACCTCGCGTTCTCTGTAACACCTTTGCATTTGCAGCAGCACATACATTGTTAGCAAAGCAAACCCTCAGGCCTACTGCGCTACATTTCTTTATGTACCCAGAGGACATGTGCCAAGACAGTATGCTCCCAGCATTGATAACTTGACATCACGGAGCAGGTTATGCTAATCCGCCCTCTGATGGACTTTTATCAGGTGTGAAAATCCTTAGCATAGCTTTCTTCAAGAGGGAATTAAAGCCAGTGGTCCACTGTCATAGATTTATGGCAGTTAAAAGAACCTCAAGCTTCATAAAGATGCCTCTGTGCAAAATCAAGCAGTCTTATGTTTAATATCGAATGGGATGCTGAGAACCACAGCATATAAAGAGTGCCCATAAATAAAATCACCTCACTATGAATAGAGTATTTATCACTTAGACTAGGTTTTTCCAAAATGATGGATTATTAGGAGAGAGCATATGTACATTCTACAAATATGGAATTACAACATGGAAGTAACAATCCACAGTTTATGATACGCCAAAGAATAAAGTTTAAGAGCTTATAAGCATTGTAAATGAAAAGCCTGCTTTCAGATCCTACTTATACTGTATACATAAATACTGCAAAAATCAAGTTTTCAAGCCTTTATATTGGATTCTTCAAATTTTATACGTATTCTTTTTTATGCACCAACTATTCTTTAACATAAAAGCTTAATGTCCAAATTACATTTCAAAGGGTTAGTAATTGGAGATTAAATCAGCACTTCTTTTCACAACACATGCAGAATGGCTATGGGATGTTACTTTACACAAGACAAAATGTTCAACAATAAGGAATATTTCAACCAACAAATATGAGAAGATTTTGCTCCAAGTAGTTCTTTCAAAACAACTGGAGTAGTTTATAAAACAGTAACAATATAATCAACTTACCATTGCATGATCATTTGATCTGCTGACCCAATCTGAAATAAGCTTCAACGTTTCCTTCTTCACTACTCGCATACTTTTGATTAATGGCTGCCTTGTAACTCCTTCACCATTCACTGCTATAGCAGCTATGATGTTTTCACTCATGACTTTGTACACATTCAACATATCCAGATAAATTCTTCCTAGCTGAAACAAAATTACAGTTTTATTTTATTACTGACATGAATAAATCAGTGCAATAGTTACTTAAAGAAACCTATAAACTTTCTTTATAAGGACAAAAGATTTAATGTACTTTTGATCCTATAAATTAATAAATTAAATGTATTCTTGTTAACAAATGAAAAATATTCTCATATATGACAATTGCATAAAGATATTTTATAATTCTGTATTATTACTTTGAGAGACACCACTGTTCACTTTCTTCAAGCTTATCAAGAGAAAGAATAAAGAATGTTCCTGCTCCTGAAATGAAAAGAATTGGTCCACACGATGGTGAGTTAGTCTATCTAATCAATATGTGTACAATTTAGCTGCCTCCTTTGAGGAACCCTCTTCATTTACAACAGGTTTCTTCTTATATGTGTTTGGAGGAATTTAGTAACAGTGACGTCAAAATTAATCTCGGAAACTCTTTGTAGTTGGTTTATTAATACTCGTCACTTACTTGTTTATATTTATGAGAGACTAGTTTCAAAGACATTAGCCTCCATTTTCAATCTCTTTCCAACTGGCATCTGTTGTTGTCAGCTCTCTCTCTCTCTCTCTCTCTCTGGTAGTGGAACTATGAACTTCTTTGTCAAATTATCTACTGGTGGGATTTCAAAGTTCATTACGCGATCCTTATTTTTCCATATGAATATGTTCTCCCATATTGTCAATTTATTTTGGTTTATCATTCCTTTTAATAATTTTGGATTTGGATCAATGTCATGGTTTTCATTCCAAAAGTGAAATGCTACTGCTGACTTATCTTCTTGTTTCAATCTGATGTTTCTAAAGTGCTCTTTGACTCTGGTTTTTAGATTTCTTTTAGTTTGACCTATAAGAAATCTAAAAACCAGAGTCAAAGAGCACTTTAGAAACATCAGATTGAAACAAGAAGATAAGTCAGCAGTAGCATATCACTTTTGGAATGAAAACCATGACATTGATCCAAATCCAAAATTATTAAAAGGAGTGATAAACCAAAATAAATTGACAATATGGGAGAACATATTCATATGGAAAAATAAGGATCGCGTAATGAACTTTGAAATCCCACCAGTAGATAATTTGACAAAGAAGTTCATAGTTCCACCACCAGAGAGAGAGAGAGCACATAACAGATGCCAGTTGGAAAGAGATTGAAAATGGAGGCGAATGTCTTTGAAACTAGTCTCTCATAAATATAAACAAGTGACGAGTATTAATAAACCAACTACAAAGAGTTTCTGAGGTTTCTTCCTTTCAGTTCTTTCAGAGGAATTGCAACCTTTTAACATGAAGTTTGGCAGATAATGAAACAGAAAGAACTTGAATTCAGAATTTCGGCAATTAATCTCCATGTACTGTATGCCCATGACAAGAAGGCTATACGGGTATGAAGGGCAGAGGAGCTTGAACTGTTTATCTGCTTTGGTAATGGATCTGCTTACTAGGAAATAAGTGTATGAGAATGCATGTGTCACCCATGCTGCCAGATCTAATATTTGATGCAGTTAATGCAGTGATAGGTATTATGTATGGGTGAGTTACATGACAATACTTGTGTATGTTAAACGAACCTTCCACCCTTGTCATACTGGGAAGGTGAGCATGAACACCACTGGGACAGCAAAAGTGATTATGCTACACATTCCTCTAGCTTGCCTTCTTGTCTTGGGTCTAAGGTAGAGTCAATATTATGATCACTCCTTTAAAGGCAGGGTTACTACTAGTCTTTCAAGGGCAGGAATGAAAGAATATTATGCTGCATTTTACTCTGCTCCACGTTGGGAAGTCATTTGAAAGAAGATTCTACATTGAGAACTTACTTGGAGCAAAATTTTCCCATTTGTGTGTTAAAAATTCTATTTCATTGAGATTATTATTGAATTAATTTAGTAATTTTAAGTTTTGTTCTATTTTTTTTTAACTTATGTTCATGACCAATTTTGAAAGTCCTGCTATAGTAATTAATTGGTAGTTATTTAAATTACCTTTGTCCCATTTTGAACTCAATCAGTGCACAAAACTTTTACCTCACACTAAAATTAGGCAAATGAGTCAACCTTGCATACACTTTTCTCCACTTACAAGCTTTTTTAATGAAGACTAGTTTCTGAGAACTTCTCCCCTAACCTCAGTTCTGTGGTTGAGTCAACCTACCAAAGTAGGCCCCTCGGAGAATTTGTAGTTGGTTTTTAACACATTGTCACTTACATTTGTTATTACTAAGGGACTAGTTTCGGAAGCCATTGCTTCCATTTTCAACCTTGAAACTCCAACTATCGTCTGTTGTCTATGAACTTCTTTTATCAAATTATCAACTGATAGGATTTCAAAGTTCATTACTCTGTCTTTATTTTTCACATTGATATGTACTCCCACATTGTCAATTTGAACTTATAAGATGAATAACAATGAAATGAAGAAAACCCAATTGGGCACCCCATAAGTAGGTACATCATTATTTTTTTCTTTTTTAACTCATTTATTGATCGATCAGTGCATCTGCGCTCTACAGATCATTAATTATAGACATTATTTACATATGAAATATATATTGAGCAGACAACAACAGATGCCAGTTGGAAAGAGATTGAAAATGGAGGCGAATGCCTTTGAAACTAGTCTCTCATTAATATAAACAAGTGAAGAGTATCAATAAACCAACTACAAATAGTTTCTGAGATTATTTACATACATAATACAATGAATAACAATGAAATGAGGAAAGCCCAATTGGGCCCCACATAAGTAGGTACATTATTGTTTTAAATATTACAGAAGATCTTGCTGTGAGAGTTGATCCAGTGGTAGACGACTCCTGATGCGGGTTGGAAAGCTGGATTTTCTGCCAAGGGTATAGTGAATGGCTCCTGAGACGTGTTTTAGGTTGCTGTAGATCTTTTCAGCTTGTGAAGAAATTGACTGTTGAATGGTGCTGATTCCAGGTTCTCTATGTAGTTGACTATTTCTGACAAACCATGGTGCATTGGTTGAGATTCGTAATACTTTGTTTTGAAATGTCTGGATATGTTTGATCTCGAAAGGACTGGTCCCTCCCCAGACTGGGCAGACATATAGTAGGAGTGACCTTAATAAAGTCGTGTAGAGTAGTGTGCAGTTTTTTAATTTGAGTGAAGATCTTTTGTTGAGAAGAGGATAGAGCTTAGCCAGTCTTGCTTGAGCTAGTTTGAGTTTGGCACTCTTTCAAGTTTATACTTTAGTTTGAGTTTGTTACTTATGGGCTGCTTCCATGTGAGTCATCGATCCATGAGTATGCCGAGGTATTTAACCATTTCAGTCTCAGTTTTCCAGGGTATAGGTTTCACTGGGAGTGTTACTGGTGGAGGATAGTCCGGTCTGCATAGTGTAAAGACCATTGCTTCACATTTTTGCTGGTTGAGCAAAATACGCCAGTTGTCAAGCCAGGGTATAATTAAGTTTAGGGCCTCTTGAAGATGATTTCTGGCAGTGGGGATATTGCGATGTGTTGCGAAGATTGCTGTATCATCCGCATAAATAGCAATTTGAGCTGTAGGCATTGCAGGAATATCAGAGGTGTACAAGTTGAATAGAACCGGTCCCAGGATAGATCCTTGAGGAATGCCTGCTGTTATAGGTTTGGTAGAAGAGTGGCTACTACCTACGCAGGCTGTGAATGTACGTTGTGACAGAAAAGAGGAAACTATTTTATACAGGTAGTCTGGGATGCCATTGATGTACAGTTTGTTTAGAAGACCCTGATGCCAAACTCTGTCAAATGCCTGAGTGAAGACAAGGAATGCTGCAGCTGTGTATTCTTTCTTCTCGAAGCCTTGTGCCACTTGCTCTGTAATTCGGAGAATTTAAAGGTTGGTTGAATGTTTGCAACGAAAACCGAATTGATAGGGAGGCAATATTGGTACTTCATTTAGAAATTTTGCCAAAAGCTTCAGTATAATATTTCATAGACTTTGGATAGAGTTGGTAGCAGACTTATAGGACGATAATTATTTGGGTCTGAGGGGCATTTTGCTGGCTTATGGGTAACAGTAATTATGGCATGTTTCCATATTCTGGGAAAGTAACCCATACGTATACAACTGTTGAAAAGTGTGGCTAGAATAGCAAGTGCTTTGCGAGTCAGATGTTTCAATACAAAATTTGGAATTAGATCATGACCAGGCGATTTCCTTGCTTGTAATTGCTGGATTATGAATAAGATTTCTTTAGGTGAAACGAAGTCAATGGGGAGTGGAACAGTGGCATAAGAATCAGGAAAACGTTCGATTTCTTGGTTAAATTCTTCATTAACCACTGGATTTGGGCAGAAGGTACGTTGTAGAGTATCTGCGAATAGCTCGGTCTTCTCAAAGTCGGATATGTAGTGTTTACTATCTTGTATGAAAGGTGTAATAAGCATCGGTACTTTTAATACTCTTTTGGTTTCCCTCCACAAGGATGAATCCTCTGGTGAAATGCTGGAGAGGTGCAGTTGGTAAGTCGAATACCGATATTCATCCATTTGTTTCTTTACCTCTCTTTACTTCAAACGATGAAGTTGCCAAGTTTCTCTATACTTGTGCCAAAGCCGGCACATTTTACGTTTATCTTTCAAGAGACATTTGATGTTAGAGGGCAAGGTTTCATAATAGGGTTTTCTTTGTTGCTGAGGTCTGGCTGGAGCTGTTGATTTATCTATAGCTGAAGTTATGGCTTTTGTGAACTCAAGAATTGCTGCTTCTACATCACTGGGAGTTTTCAGATTGCATGCAGTTTTCAACTCCTTATCAATTACATGTTGAAAGGTCTCCCAGTTTATGAAACCTTTGTGAGTCCCCAAGTGGGTAGCGGATGTATAATCAATTATCGTCAAAGGAGATCAAGACTGGGCAGTGGTCTGAGTCCATTTCAGGTATTACTGCCATGGTGGGAATATCTGATAGATTTTTGTAGAGTGCTATATCCAGAATATCAGGTGTTATATTTTGCCTGTAGAAAGTAGGACCAGGTGGGCTATGATGTTGACTGCATTATGCTCAGCTGCCGTTAATAATTGTCTTCCGTTTGGGGTTGTCACACGGCATCCCCATGTTTCATTCTTACTATTTAGATCTCCCACGAGAAGGGTTGGCACTGTATCAGAAAATATAGTATTTATATCCTGAACATTGAGACTGAGTCCTGGCAGCTTGTATGCTGAAATTATTGTCATTTTGGAGGAGTTTTGCATGAATATTTGAAATGCACAAGCTTCGAGTCTGGTTAGTTGGGGTAGCAAAACCGAGTAGTGGTGTATGTCCTTTCGAATGAAGATGGCCACTCCACCCGAGGCGACGGAAGCACTGCGATTGGACCTATACATTGCATAACCAGGTACTGAAAACTTTTCCTGCCGTACTAGGTGAGTCTCAGTGATGCAAGCTACTGCGATGTATCTAAAGATGAATTCTAAAAAGGCTTCCCGATTGGCTTTGATTTCATTAGCATTCCAGTTTAGTATAGTTAGTTGAGAGAATGTACTAACTTGAATTTTAGTGGCCATTAGCAAACAAACTTGCATAAAGCTGTAATAAATAGGATTTGATTTTTGGAAGGTATGTTGCTAGAAAATTAATAGCTAGCTGAAGAAGGTTGCCTGTGTCATCAGGGGAGGAAGAAGCAGAAGAAGAATGTTGTGTAGATTGTTGTTGAGTAGAAGGTTGGAAACTTGTCTTCTGGAGGGACAGAGCGTGGCCACTGAGGAGTTTCAGGAGGAGAAGAGGGAGAGGTTGGTGTCAACTTCAGGAAATTTTCCACGTTTAGCTTTGGAGGTTCAGGTGCTATTATGTGCTCGGGTACTTTTGCACTGGATTTCTTTATAAATTCCAGGTAATGACGACAACCTCTGAAATTTGCTGGATGAGCTTCTCCGCAGTTCACGCAGGAAGGCTGAGTGTCTTTGCATTTTGGGCATTTAGAGAAATGATGATTAGAGGTACACTTCACACATCGAGGTGTAAGACGACAAAAGTTTTTAGTATGCCCATAGCGCTGGCATTGTGTGCATTGTGGGATGCTTGTGGGTTTCTTACGATCCTCAACTTTCCCTTGCTCGTTTTCTAATTCTACAGCACACAGGGGCATAGGTTGTCGACCTTTGTAGAACAGCCTGGTAACTTGCATTACTGGTAGCTTCAGAGTGGTTAATTCTGTAACTATGCCGTCATTTGTAAGGGAGTGAGGAACATTTCTCAAGATAACTTCAAGCCTTTTGGAATTTGGATCCCGGAAAGTATGAAAAGGGAGCTTTGATTCATCCAGGAATTTTGTAAGGGCTCGGAAGTCATTAACTGAAGTTGTGTTTATCTTAAGAACTTTGTTTTGCTATTGTGTTGAATAGTCATCTTTTACAATAGCACCTATGTCTCAGATAATATGCTGATAATTGTTGACTTCATGTTTTGCTATTGTGTTGAATAGTCATCTTTTACAATAGCACCTATGTCTCAGATAATATGCTGATAATTGTTGACTTCATGGAGAAATAGAGGTGGAATCCTGATTTTAGGAGCTACAGAGGAATTAACTTCAGCAGCTGAGTCATCATCTTCCTCCATTGTTTCCAAAGGCGAAAATTTATTGTATATGGAGGTTAAGTTCACAATGTATTTAGAATTTATAGCTGAGGCCAACGCTGTATGTTTTTTTTGCTTGGAGTGAAAAAACCATCATTTGATGGTTGGTTCAGTTCTTCAAACAGGCATTTGTGAACTTGGGTGGATGTAAGACTGAACGAGATTTAGTGGCAGTGCCCACAGGACTGATAGAATGTGAACTTGATAAGGTTTGTTTTTGTTGATTAGATTGCATGATGTTAGCAACTAGACAAAAGACAGTCTGCGTTGCAGACAACTGATGTTCTGCTTCTCTAACAAAACAGCAATGTTTCAAAGAGAGCTAACCAAATGAAATTAAATATATAATAAATAATGTTTTATGCAACGCACGAAGTTCCAAACATTCACACTTCAAGTTGAAGGTTTAACGATAATTTCTATAAGCAAAAATTACTTACAGGTTCAGCTGGTTGTGAAATATTACACTTTTAATGTCACTGAATAACACTATTAAAAGCTTTTCTCACCGCCTCCTGTAATAAACTCCAGCTTTTGATCACATGAAGGTTCTTCTGTTTTTTTTTTCTTTTATTAAAATAGGATAGTACATTGTGAGTTCCTGCCTTATGGCTGTACACTCAATAAGGAACACAAACTGGAAGTTATTCACTATTTGCATGAAGCAATGTGGAAGAAAAAAAGACCAGAACTGTGGCAAAACCACTCACAGAAATTGTATCACAATAATGCTCTCCCTCACACTTCAATACTTGTTCGTGATTTTCTAGCTACGACTTCTTTCTATTCCAGAGGCTGAAGGGAACCATGAAAGGATATCCACCAAGGAGATAAAACCAGCCTGAACACAACAAAAAGTGAGTTCCAGAAATGCTTACAAGATTGGAAACAGAGCTGGCACAGGGTATTATATCTTAGGGGGATTACTTTGAAGGGAACAAAGTGTATGTTGATTAATAAAGATACATTAAGAAAAATTCCCATCACTTTTTGATCATACCTCACACAAGAAGCACACTCAGGAACTACACTAATTCTAACTAATTCTAACCTACCTGCAGAACATACGGATGTCCAAGCGCTTTGCAGGCTCGTACATTTGTTTTCAGTATACTAGCTAGCTGCTTCACTGCATCCTGGTCTTTTAAAACATCCACATTCTGGAAAGAAAATTCAGTTGTTACAATTAAAGAACACACACTCAGGATATCTATATAACACACACGGTTTATTAGAAATCTTGACATTCACACAGCTTTGGAATTTTTAGAATAAAGTACACTGATAATTTTCTGTATATTTCATTAATAATTATAATTTGTACTTGTTTTTACAAAAAATGTGCAATAACTGCCCATAAATTTAGAAAAACTTTAATAACCATCATTGTAGAATTATTGTTATAAGGGCTATGTAGATACAATTTCTTTTGAATCTCAAACCTTAAGCAATGCATACCAACCAGAATAAAATATAATCTAACAAGCTTGAAGCAGAATTTGTTTCAGTAGGACCTTAGTTTCAGAGTGGTGGTAAATATGATATTCAATGACTGAAATGCAATGGCAAAATACCTCCTATTTTTTATTCCAAAAACTTTTCCTATTGATAAAGACTGCTAAAGAAATCATATTATGACAAAAATGATTGTACAAAGTTGCACCAAACAAACTTTATTTGTCACTTGAATTGTTAGCCCAATATGCTTATAATCAGTTTCAATTTTTACATGCAGGGGCCTACTATGGTAGGTACAGGATTCTCAAGTCCGGGGTCCTGAGCCAAATTTACGAAAAGATTTGAATTACTGAGCTTAGTAAACCAAGAGGATTATCTTCCTAAAATTAATTTAGTCAATAACCTACTGTCTCTCATTAGAGGCTTAGGGCCATTTAACTAAAATTGTAAAGTGAGAAGACAATAAAATAAACCTTTAGGTTTCAGTATTAAGGGCATAGAACCTAGCTCCTGCTTAATAATAAGTCAATTCATGTTTCATGGGTAGGAATCATCCATCGTTTTCAAAGTTAGGGGACCAACTTAAATTGTCTTCTACATTCCAAGTATTGAGTACTGCTCTCAGGTAATACTGTATGTGGTGATGGAAGAAGAACATCAGGTCCATGAGCGCAGGCCTAATTGTTGATGGCAAGTTCGGATATACAAGGGTATTTGAAGTCTCAAACGTTTTGAAATAAACAAGTAACAAAATTAAAATATTAATGTTTATTATCTACACTTGAAAGTTACACTCTTAAGCTATTTTTCTACATAATCATCATTCAAATTAAGACATTTATCATACTGTTGTTCAAGTTTTTCAATACTCTCTGTAGAAATCTGCCGCCTGTGATTTCAATCATTGGTTTACACCTACATGCAGTTCAGCGTCAGTATCAAAGTGTTGTGTACCAAGCCATTTCTTCTGCGAAGAGGTGGTAGTCGCTTGGCGCCAAATCCGGGCTGTATGGCGGGTGGTCAAGCACCTCCCATCCAAAATCATGCAAGAGTGTTCAGGATATGATTGGCCGTGTGTGAGCATGCATTATCGTGAAAAAACAATACCTTGGTGCTAAGTTTCCTTGATGCTTACTTTGTATGCATGCCTTAATTTTCTTAGTGTTTCACAATACCTCTCTGAGTTTATTGTCCCTTAGTCCCAAAACACAACAATGACCTTTCTTGCTGGCAGCATTTGCAAACACTTTCTTGGGAGAATGTGTGTCCCCATTCCATCGACTACTGTTTTGTTTAACAATTGACATGCTTCACCCACGTCTCGTCCCTGTTTATGAAGTGTTATCATGAGTTGAAATCTTGGGAGCAAGGTCAATGCTGCAGCCAGTCTCTGTTTTTTATGGTCTTCCGTTAGGATTTTCAAATTTTCAGAACCCACCTAGCACAAAGTTTGTGGTAACCAAGCTTCTCCAACACAATTTGATGCACCAAACTCCGTGAAATTTGGGGAAAATGTTTTTAAAGTTCTGCAATTGTGAAACGATTTTAACATAGTTTGTCATTGATTTGCATGACAGCTCATCAGTCATAAGGCTAGGCCTACCACTGCGATCTTTGTCATGAATATTGGTATGGCCATTTTTAAAATCAATGCAAAATTGCCTGACTCAGCTTTCAATCATTACTTCCTGCTCATAAACATCACAAAGTTGATGATAAATTTCAACTGATTTGTTCTTTTTAGTCAATAAAACCTACATTCCTCCCTCCTCAAGCTGATCGTCCTGAACAGCACCATTGTAGCGGGTCATGATGTACTTGTCAAAGATGTCCAGTGGTGGAGTTCATCTTTGACAAGTACATCACGCCATCTATTGACAATACGGAGAAAGAGGAAACCACTACAACTTGCACTAATCGAGTACCAGCTGATGATAGGAGCAAGAGCTCTTGAAACATGTCCTGTGAATAAACAGTGTGAGTGAAGCAATGTGTCAATATCTTCTCGATTCACTTTTGTGCTAATTTGTGCTTCACTGTCCCTATGCTTCTTTCAAGTTTCTACTTTGAAAAATTGAATGTTCTATACAATAATCAAGATATAACTAGAATGTTTCATAAGAGAAGCCTTATCTGTGCCGGCAAGTCCTTTATCTTGCACTATGTTTATGTGTTCCTTTGTGTGTGCAAGGCGCGTTATCGCGATCAGGTTCGCGACAATATATACCAACTTGTGATTGCTGGTATCCCAATTTGTTTTGTAAATGGAAACAAAAAATGGCATATTTCAATTAGCTGGATAAACAGATGTAAAATGTCTACTTCACATTTGCATTGACATACATTATACATATATTCTTGACATGTAAATCGGACTGGACCAACAGTATTAACCAGACTATCAATTGTGGAAGTAGCTATCCATCAAGGATTTTGTTTCCTCATCCAAGTTAATGGTGAAAACAGCATATTGCTTACATCCAACATCTGTGACAGGCTGTACCACGTAAAGAAAGGAATACTGAATACATAACCTGATGAAAATTTGGGGTAACAGCTCATATGCTGATGATCTTGCTGCTGTTGCAAAAGAAACAGAACGAAGAAAAGCAAATTTATTGCAGCTGTATGAACAGCACTTTACCGATAATAAACTACGCCCAGGTGAATAGATTAGTTTAAACGGCCTTTCATTTCTGTTTTAAGGAGTGAGTTTAAATGTCTCATTTAAAACACCATATATTCTGTAAATATTAATGTTAAAAATAGAAATTACCATTTATAAAAGTGCTTTACCTTAGATGCTTGACTAATAATGTCATCCCATACTTGATTGGGTAACATCATGTATTTCTCTATGAGATGTTCCTGTATAACTTGGTCCACTTGGGCACTTATCATATATCCAACAGCCTCATAAAAAGTGTGAACCTGCAACAATTATAGTACATTAATTTTCACTGTATGATTCCTGCAAATTATTTTTCTTTTTATCGTTAAACTGTTCAGCATATTTTTATTCCTTTGGGAAGAAAATCTAAAATAGTTTGTGGTCCACTTGGGCACTTATCATATATCCAACAGCCTCATAAAAAGTGTGAACCTGCAACAATTATAGTACATTAATTTTCACTGTATGATTCCTGCAAATTATTTTTCTTTTTATCGTTAAACTGTTCAGCATATTTTTATTCCTTTGGGAAGAAAATCCAAAATAGTTTGTTCATCCTTTAGAAAGATGACAAGCATTTAATACTATGTATAGAGACAGCTGTATAATATATTAGCATAAACAAAAAAAAGTCTATCCTTAAAAAAAAAAAAAAAAACACCACACACTACGGTAAAATTCTTTCTAAATAAATTCACATATGTTCCTCTTCTACAAAGTATTCTTAGAAAGCATATAATTATAAAATCATTAATACTCTGAAGTTGTTATTAACGCTGAAACATTAATATAACCAGTTGTTATTTGATCGACTGTATACACTTGATTTACTTCTCTTTTAATTTCTCTAACTTGTTTCAAAAGGAAATCACTTTCATCTCAGTGCTTTGTCAACTGGTGGTCTTCAATGAGTTTGGATTAGATGCAGTGTTGTTGGCTGATAAAACTTCATAAAAGAGTGCACTGCTAGAATTTTAAAAGTTCATGCATTGTTGAAATAATAGTTATGAATACAAGTGTTGTTAAAACTGTGACTAGTTTCATATTAAAAGACTTATTGAATGATTAAAATTTATTAAAACCTTTATTAAAACCTAAAACTTTTAAAAACTATTAAAACCTAAAACTTCACTCACATCACTATTTCTAAAAAACTGAAGCTACTGACAGTGAAGCAAACCAAGTATTATGAATAAACTACAACACTAAGCAACATACTTCACTAAATCACTTATATGTTCACTTGTGTCATTTGACATCAAATGATAAGACTCAATAAGTCTTAATATTCATGCATTGTTGCTTTGGTTAATTTTTTTTTTTTTTTTTTTTTTTTAAATTTACATCCTCCAATGTTAAGTCATATTGGATGGTGAATGAAATTGGTGAAATGATGCTCAAATGAGTCCGGGGTCCATGGAACTTAGAGTTACCCGACAAGTGCCTTGCAGGACAAGGGAAAACCCCAGAAAAACCTTATCCAGGTAACTCACCCTGACCGAGATTCGAACTTGGGACCGCTTGAACGTGAGGCAGACATGCTACCATCTATGCTACCGAAGCGGGCTTTGGTTAATTTTGGAGGTATTTTACATACCACCTGAAGTTTCTCATAAAGTTTGGAAAAAATTCAAATAATGTAACAAAGCTAGCTGCTCAAAAACACAAAACCAAATGAAACTTGGAAATCCAACTGAGGAAACCTGGAGGAATGGCAAATTCCAACAGTTGTAAACAATTGGGGAAGAAAAAAAAAAAACCAACCACTGCTTTCAACACTTCCAAGAAAGGAATTGCAATTTGTAGTCTGTTTTTTGACACTTCGTCACTTACATTTTATATTTTTTAACTGCTTCGCCGATGGCCATTCAAACCCTGCACGCCGGGAACGGATACCCAATAAACCGAACAAGACGTTTAAATTGTTAAATGCAGCAAAAATGCTTCATAAATAAATATTCGTATCTTCCGTATTTATTAACTTATTTTAGCGAAACAAAAACTGGTTTAAAGCCCATTAAAGGCAGTATACATCTACGGTATCATTAGAATAGAGACTATATTAATAAATCGTTGAAATTTCATTAATTTGTACCACTGTGGAGAAAATGAATGAGATTTACAGACTACTTGGTGTAATTATACTCATGGGTGTTATTCGTAAACCTACGCTAGACATGTACTGGTCTACAGATGACATGCTAGCTACCTCATTTTTTGCGAAATGCATGTCAAATAACAGGTTTACTTCCATTTTGCACTTCCTTCATTTCACCTGCATAGAAAATGTAAATGATAAACTATATAAAATCAGACCAGTTTTTGATTATGTTATTTCAAAATTCAAAGTAAATTATGTTCCTAGTGAAAAATCACTGTTGATGAAAGTCTGATGCTTTGGAAGGGCCGTTTAGGTTGAAAACAATACATCAAAACAAAGAGGGCCAGATTTGGCATAAAGAGTTTTGATGTATGTGAAAGTAAAACAGGATATCTGTAAAATAGCTGCATATACACTGGCCAAGGGACTGATAACACCGGAGACAAAGATTTGGGGTTATCTGGTTCCATAGTAATGCACCAGAAGGAATCTGTACTTGATCAGGGTAGGACTGTATATTTAGATAATTGGTACTGTTCCCCTAAATTAGTCATGGCCTTACACAAAAGAAAAACAAATGCATTTGGAACAGTACGCTGAAATCGTATTGGTTTGCCAAAAGATGTGAATATGAAGACTAAGAAGAGGAGAAATGCAGGTGCATCAGCTCCCACCCTTGACCTATGTTGCTTGGCAAGACAGGAGGGTTGTTACAGCATTATCCAATTGCAGCTCTAAGATTTTGATGATTGATACTGGAAATATTGATGCTCGTAACAAAATGTCAATTTTCAAGCCTGATATTATCCAGGAATACAATATGTATAAGGGTGGAGTGGATCTAGTCGATCAGGTATTACACGCATATCCCTCTTTGTGAAAAACAATCAAATGGTATAAAAAAGTATTTTTACACCAGCTGGATATAACCATATACAATGGTTTAGTAATTTGGAGAGCTTTAAACCCACGGAAGACAATGATGTACCTGGACTTTTGTATATCAATAGCTCGCAGCCTACTCTCTGTTTCATATAACCTTGCCCAGCTGAAATGTATCACTCCGCGTTCAACAACCCTCCCCCTCGCCCTAATTGGCTAATGCTTTCGCGTCATAGGCCATAGGCGGTGCCTTCCCCTCACATTTAAACCTGCGGTAAATGTCGTAATAATTGCCGGGAAGATAAATAAAATCAACAAAAATCATACAAATAAGGATATGAAGGCATGCAAAAATACAAGTTTATAATGAACTGAGCAAATTGAAACAGAATGACTGAGCAATGAAACTGAAAGAGTTTTTAATGAAAGGCCCTTGGCCTTTTCCACTGGGATTTTTTAAACCAGCACACATACCTTTAAAAAATGCTTGTCTTTCAGTCTTAAAAGTCGTGTCACGCCATACTTTACTTTTCGTGTGTTCTTCGTGTATATTTAGCGATTTGTATCTCGGTGCAGTGTGGTTGTCCTTAAATAGGGTCTTCGCCACACAGCAATATCGCCTGTGTCTTTTAGCACATTTTTCTTGCCTCTTTTTTCATTCACAAATCCCAGCTGTATAAGCAATCTGCTGAAATTTGGTAAATCTGCATCCACATTTATAGCAGACGAAATGTTACTTATGTTAGGGAGTTCGTTTCTAAAGAAAAACCACACACCTGACGATGCACAAAACTTTTCACGTATTTTTTTCCGAGCACGCACTTTTGTTTATTCCTGCTTTTGCCTGGAGTGGTAAGTTTTCCTGTTTCCTCAATTTCATGTCGCGATGTTCCTACAGATCTAACACCCACACCTGTAACTTCAGAACACAGCTGTTCGACTTCTCTCACTGACAAAGACGGATTCTTCTCTGTGAGTGCATTAAACACATGCAACACAATTCTTTTTTCGCCTGTTTGTAAATAATTATCCTTGCGATACTTCAGCAAAAAACTGGCGGTAGACTCTGCCATTATACATATAATAAGTACATGCGCAATAAACGATCAATAAAATAATTTAGCTCCCGCACTCTCGAATGGCGATGCATGACTAATCCAGTTCAAAACAAGGTCAGTGATATAAGTCACATAAACAAATATGTCATCACTACCGCTAAATCACGTGCTATCGTGCCATGTGCTTGAGAGCAAAGGGACCTCCTCTTTAATTCGTTTAAGAATTAACATGCATTTCAGACAAATCAGCTCTGTTGCGTAATATATTTAATTAAAACAGTTACGAAAATATAAATTTGACAATTCTCTTCCAACATATAATGATATATCACCATGTTAAATAACGAACTAATTTTTATCGCACGACAGTCATTACCACAACAGCAACCAATGAGAGGTGATTAGGTCACGTGACCGTTAAGAGATACTGGGCAAGCTTACGTGAAACAAGGTATAATTGAACATTATAAAATTCAAAGGCCTCTCCATACTGGGGGTAAGAAATCCACCTACCCCGCACCCCTCAGACTTGAAGGAAAGCATTTTCCTAAAAGGGTACCACCCACAGAAAAAAAAAGTCGTGTCCCTTTAGAAAATGTCTGGTGTGCCTAAGAAAGGTGTCCAAAAGGAAACTAGTACGGTTTGCCGTGAATGTGGAGATGTGCCCTTGTGTGTTTATCCCTATTTTGAGGTGTATCATTCAAGAAGAAACTTTTAAAGGTAAGCTTTTACTTCTTATAGAATTTATTTAAATTTACTGTAAAACATAAAGTTTAAAAGAATTATCATTAAATAAGCATTAAATGCATGTATGCACAGGGCGTCTATACACGTCCATATCGGTTTGGGGCCTTTTAACTTAGACGTCATATGACGTCCATATCAGTGAAAGGGTTAAGGAACTAGTTTCAGGTACACCACTTTTGATAGACCATCATAATATTGAATATAAAATTAAACTACTCAAATGGGAACACTAAATAGCAAATAAAAGTAAAAAAGCTGAAATTAATAACATGGAGCAAATATATTTGTATAACCTACTCTCTATATAGAATAAAAAGAAGTATTTCAGAAAGTGGAGTGCCATTGTTACTAAAATTAGGCAAGTAAACTTGGCGCGCGCGCGCCCACGCCCACGCCCACACGCACGCACGCACACACACACACACACACCCTACTCTCTGTTTCATATAACCTTGCCCAGCTGAAATGTATCACTCCGCGTTCAACAACCCTCCCCCTCGCCCTAATTGGCTAATGCTTTCGCGTCATAGGCCATAGGCGGTGCCTTCCCCTCACATTTAAACCTGCGGTAAATGTTGTAATAATTGCCGGGAAGATAAATAAAATCAACAAAAATCATACAAATAAGGATATGAAGGCATGCAAAAATACAAGTTTATAATGAACTGAGCAAATTGAAACAGAATGACTGAGCAATGAAACTGAAAGAGTTTAATGAAAGGCCTTTGGCCTTTTCCACTGGGATTTTTTAAACTAGCACACATACCTTTCAAAAATGCTTGTCTTTCACTCTTAAAAGTCATGTCACACCATACTTTACTTTTCGTGTGTTCTTCGTGTATATTTAGCGATTTGTATCTCGGTGCAGTGTGGTTGTCCTTAAATAGCGTCTTTGCCACACAGCAATATCGCCTCTGTCTTTTAGCACATTTTTCTTGCCTCTTTTTTCATTCACAAATCCCAGCTGTATAAGCAATCTGCTGAAATTTGGCAAATCTGCATCCTCATTTACAGCAGACGAAATGTTACTTATGTTAGGGAGTTCGTTTCTAAAGAAAAACCACACACCTGACGATGCACAAAACTTTTCACGTATTTTTTTCCGAGCACGCACTTTTGTTTATTCCTGCTTTTGCCTGGAGTGGTAAGTTTTCCTGTTTCCTCAATTTCATGTCGCGATGTTCCTACAGATCTAACACTTACACCTGTAACTTCAGAGCACAGCTGTTCGACTTCTCTCACTGACAAAGACGGATTCTTCTCTGTGAGTGCATTAAACACATGCAACACAATTCTTTTTTCGCCTGTTTGTAAATAATTATCCTTGCGATACTTCAGCAAAAAACTGGCGGTAGACTCTGCCATTATACATATAATAAGTACATGCGCAATAAACGATCAATAAAATAATTTAGCTCCAGCACTCTCGAATGGCGATGCATGACTAATCCAGTTCAAAACAAGGTCAGTGATAAAAGTCACATAAACAAATATGTCATCACTACCGCTAAATCACGTGCTATCGTGCCATGTGCTTGAGAGCAAAGGGACCTCCTCTTTAATTCGTTTAAGAATTAACATGCATTTCAGACAAATCAGCTCTGTTGCGTAATATATTTAATTAAAACAGTTACGAAAATATAAATTTGACAATTCTCTTCCAACATATAATGATATATCACCATGTTAAATAACGAACTAATTTTTATCGCACGACAGTCATTACCACAACAGCAACCAATGAGAGGTGATTAGGTCACGTGACCGTTACGAGATACTGGGCAAGCTTACGTGAAACAAGGTATAAACTTCCCTATATGAATAACTATCTAGGAAAAGAACCTCATAAATAAACACAGTAATACCATGAATTTTGAAATTCCAGTAGTGACTCCATCATGAATCCTTTCATGGAAGTATTGAAAACAGTGTTGTATAAATTAAATTAATTGGGAGTCGATTAATGACACTAAACAACACTTACTTTTAAATTTTCCCGGAACTAGTTTCAGAGGCCTTCCCTCTATCTTCAGCCGGACATCGACTGGTTCTCATTGGTGTAGCTGGCAATATTTTGTCATCGGTCTTCTCTGGTGGCGGTTCGAGGAACTTGCTGAACAAATCTTTCTGGGGGATGTCGAAAATGAATACTTTGTTCCTATTTTTTGAAATAAAGATTTGTTCCCATGTGGACAGTTCTTTTCCTGTTGTATGTTTTAGTAATTTTGGTTCTGGATTTATGTTGTGGTTTTTTTCCCAAAAATGCGTGGCAACTGCTGATTTTTCTAATTGTTTGTATTTTATGTTCCTAAAGTGTTCCTTTGCTCTTGTTTCTAAATTTCTTTTGGTTTTTCCAATATAAATTTGACTACAGTCACAGCAATCAATTTGATACATACCAGATTTTTTGTTAGATGGAATGGCATCTTTGATGTTTGAGCAAATTAGGTTTTTTAAGGAGAAATGGTTGACTGGTGCTAGTTGAATGTTTTGTTTTTTGAAGACTTTTTTGAATTTATCAAAGGCCCATGGATGGTAAGTGAATTTTTTGAAGATCATTTTAGTTTCTGTAGCTGAGAGGATTGTGGTTTCCTTTAGTAGTTTCTTCTTTTTTGCTAAGTTCACTTTTTTGTCTACTAGTGATTTGGGAAAGTCATTTTTCTGTGCTATTTCAATAATTTTGTTGTATTCTATTTTGTATTCTTCTGCTGTGAGAGGGATGTTGACCAGTCTGTGTGCTAAACTATTAAAGATTGCCTGTTTGTGGGATCTTGGATTGTAGCCATTAGCTTTTATGTAGTTGTCTGTCTGTGTTGGTTTTCTGTAAATGCCAAAGTTTATTCTATTTTTATTTCTGATTATTTTTAGATCTAAAAATGGTAAATACTCGTCTTTTTCAACTTCTACAGTGAACTTGATGCTTTTTTCCTGAATATTTAAAAGTTTTAGTGCTGCATCACTGATGTGTTTTTTTGGCACTATGGCAAATATGTCATCTACATATCTTTGCCAGAGTTTGAACATCCATGGGAAACCTTTAGTGATCCTTATTTCTAGTGCACTCATGTACAGATCGGCCAGGGAGGGTGATAAGGGGTTGCCCATTGCTAAACCAGAAGTTTGATGGAAATATTTTGTTTGAAACTGGAAGAAATTCTGTTCTATGCATAATTTGTTAAGTTCGATGTAATCTGAAATTTCAAGTGATGACATTCCAAGTGATTTGAGCCATTTTTCTATCAATGTTGGGAGTTGTTTAACTGGTATGCTGGGAAACAGTGATTTAACGTCAAATGAGACTAGTGTGTCCTCTTCATTTAGTTCAGTATCCTTAATGTGTTCTATAAGTTCATAGGTGTTTTTGATGCTTAGGCTATCGAATTTTGGAAATGAGTTGAATTTGTGTATTTTGGGTAAGCCATAAAGTCTAGGTAAGGTTGGGTTATCTGGTTTAACTGTATATTTGTTTGATATTATACTTGATTTTGCTATTGTTATTTCAAATGATTTTATGCAAGCTGTTAATGGATTTTTGTTAATGGTTTCATATTCACTGTTAGTTAGCATTTCTTCCATTTTTTCAAGGTAATCAGATTTATCCATTATGACTATTTTGTTACCTTTGTCTGCCTTGGTGTATATGACGTTTTTTTGTTTCAATGAATGGATAATATTTTGTTTGCTCTTCTGAACGGATCTGGTTTTTATTTCTTCCAAAATATTTTCACATTGGCTTTTAAATGGATTTTGTTTTGATACTGGTAGACACTGTGCCGAAATGTTTATATCTGCAATGTAGTCCTCAATTTCGTTTGAAAAACTTACGCAAGTTTTTAATCCTTTGTTTAGAAGACCTAATTCTTTTGTGGAGAAATTTTGATTACATAGATTTACAACGTTTTCAAAGTTTTGCGTGTTTGCTTTTTCATTTACGCTACTTATTGCCGTTTTGCATTTAGCGTGTGGACTAATTGCTGTTGGACTCAAGTTTCTATTTCCGATGTGTTTCTTATTCTTAAACTTTTTTTCGGTATGGTTTCGATGTGAAGAAATGTTCATCAAATTGGTCAATTTGTACTTTAGTTTTTCGGTTTTTGTTTTCATTTTCTTGCTTAGCATTGCCAAATAGTTTTGTTCGAAGTTATCCCACATCGTGTTTCCCAGCATTTTCGTTAAAACTGAATGAAGTTTATAAAGTTTCAATTCCGTTTCTTCCAAATGTTTATAAAGTTTATTGATTTCTAGCTGTAAAACTTTTCTCTCGGCCGCTCTTTGTTGTTGATTTCCGTTGCCTGGTTTTACTATCCTCCGGACCAATTGGGGTGTCACTTTATTTCGTAAACATAGTTTTATGAATTTTATGTTTGCAAAAAGATTTCTCTTCTTTTCATGCAGTTTTAAGAATGTTTTTATTTCTTGCTTATTACTTCCATCATGAAGTTGATTACTTTGATATATGAAGGCCATAAAAAATTCTGTATTCTACTTGACACATACACTCTATGTTTTAAGGAGACCCACTTGTTTGGAGGGGGGAGAGGGGTTTGGGATTGTATTTGCATATGGTTTACATGTTATACATTATTTAACATTCATTCTATAAGTAGCAACACCCTAGCTGAAAATTAACATTAAATTGAGTTTTATTTATGGATGCTGTGTAACTATCCCATCCTAAATTTGACAATGCAAAACCACTTAATTTGTTCATAAGCCTCTCATGCTTAGGTTCTTTTATGTGTTATAAATTTATAACATGGGACCATCAGCTTTATTTCCCTTCCAGAAGAAAGCCTTAAAAAATTCATTACCCTCCACCATATTTATATTAAGGGCTGTAGTAAAACTTATGCACTGGTTTGGAATATAAGGGTGGACGCCATGTACTTGCAGACAAAAGAAAGAAGTGAAAGCTTTGACTTCAGATTGTATGAATAACATTTAATGTTTCGTCTTCATATGAGCACACGTGATCGATCTTTCTACTATAAATTCTATCATCACATTCAGCTACAGCTTAGACACATATCCTGACGGAACAGAGAAAATCCCAACTCCTAGAAGTAAAAAGGAAGCAACTCAAACACATACATACCGAATCCTCTGTTTTAAGGTTCTTGCACAGATGGGAAGAACATTTTGCTGATCAATTCTTTTGTTAAGCGCACACATTGGTTTCCCCACCTATGTAGCCCTTTGTCCTTTTCTTTCTTGATGATGTGGGTTCTAGGGATTTTATTATAAATAACCTTCTTGTTGTCTTCTATTCTAATTATTTCATTCCTGTGGTGTCCCACATGTGCATTTACCCATTTTATGTGGATTGTCCACCCATTGCTCTGCAAATGTTTCATCTTAGACTTAATTTCTTCTACCGCTTTGCTTCGGATTTGATTGCTCTTGAAAAGATCTAAAGGTTTCTGACCATCAGTGTTCACTACACCTTGTTTCTCTCCAACATGAATTCTATTGCCTTCTATTTCAGTGAGAGCTGTAAAATCACTATCTGTTGCATTTGGTTATTGTGGCAGATGTAGCGAGTTTGAATTTTGATTTTCTAAACAATGGTTCACTTTAGAAAATGATTGCTGCTGCAACTTTCCTCTTTATTTTGCTCCCATCAGTGTATATTTCTATGATGTACTGCAGGTTATCTTGTGCCTCTTGGTCACTCACTGTATCTGCATGATGAGGCCACTCTCCTAGCTTGGGTGCTTCAAGTAATGTCAGTATTACATTTCTACAAATGTTATGAATGGCTTTATGTCTCTCTAATAATTTCTGTATTTTTATATTCAATAATTAATAGACTGATAGGTCTGAACTTTGTAACATCATGGCTTTCTTCCATCCCAGGTTTAACAAGAGGAATTATTTGTGATATATTCCACATTTTTGGAAAGCATCCCTGCTGGCATGTAGATAGCTCTAAACAGCTAAAATGATGGGAAACCCTCGGAATACTACATTTCTGCTTATGCCATCTATACCTGGTGTTTTCTTTCAATTGAACTTTTGAATTAAATGGAAGATTTCCTCTTGTGTAAAGTTCCTGTAAATCTGTGTTTACAGTGGTTAGCCGTATTGCCTTTGCATCTCGTACTGTGTTACTTTTGGTGTTGTCTTCAGGAGTGAAGTGATCTATCATAAATTTGTTTCGTTGATATTGGCTGAATAGATACCATCTGTTTTCTGAATGGTTAATAGGGTGGGTTGGTTCCTTAACTTTCCTGCAGCCCATTTGTATGCATGTGCCATGGGTTGCTTCTATCTATGATGGTACATATTTTTTCCATAAATTCTGAGCTGTTGATTATTTACGGTTCTTTGACCATTTCTGTATAGAGTGTTTATCCTTTTCCTTAATTCTGTCAGCTGATCGTTCTACCATGGTACTAATTTCCTCAAAGTTGGTACATTCCTCGAAGCAATTTTATGAAAAGTCTCTTTACAAGCTTTTGTGATGTAAGAGCTAAATCTTTGTTACCTTCTCAGCATTCTAGGAAGATTTAAAATTTCAGAAATTTGATTGAATCTTCCAAGTGGTCTCACTCGCACCACTTTAAATTCCAAAGTTAGGGCAGAGAACAGAATGTTGTTGAACAGTTAATACGCTGCTTCTTTTTTCAATGTATCTTTTACTATTGAGCTTCTCATCTATTTTGGGCTTCATAGTATTTATAGTGTTTTGGAGAGTTCTGTTTACTTTATAAAGGAGATGATTTTTGTGATCTGAACAGCTTTCTTCGTCTTTACATTTCCAAGCTATTACTCTTTTAAGCAGGATGATTTTTGCAATCAAGTCACTCCAGCTTTTTGCCCTGATGGTTTCAAAGGTCAGTATTCCTGTATTTTCATTGATGATGTGCAGTGACGTAGTTGTGAGAAATTATTCTATGACATGACCATTTTCATATCCATTGTATCAAATCATAGCTTGTTCCTGGCACTATTATTATTCCATATCCTTTTGATGATTTATGATGTTCTCGATTCTTCCTACATTTACAGTTTATGTCTGCTTCAATGTCAAAATACATGCTTGAAGTGAAGAACTTTATGATTGGTCTCTTCCTACCATTACGCACACCTAACTGTGGATCAACATTGTTGCTAACTGTTATGATTGGTCTCTTCCTTCCATTAACCCTTTCACCGATATGGACGTCATATGACGTCCAAGTTAAAAGGCCCCAAACCGATATGGACGTGTATAGACGTC
Source organism: Mantis religiosa (assembly GCA_030765055.1). Lineage (NCBI taxonomy): Eukaryota > Metazoa > Arthropoda > Insecta > Mantodea > Mantidae > Mantis > Mantis religiosa. Next base: position 143,717,123 of record CM060951.1, read on the forward strand.
CTGCGCATACATGCATTTAATGCGTATTTAATGATAATTCTTTTAAACCTTATGTTTTACAGTAAATTTAAATAAATTCTATAAGAAGTAAAAGCTTACCTTTAAGTTTTTTCTTGAATGGTACACCTCAAAACAGGGATAAACACACAAGGGCACATCTCCACATTCAAGGCAAATCGTACTAGTTTCCTTTCGGACACCTTTCTTGCGGCACACCAAACATTTTCTGAAGGGACGCGACTTTTTTGCTGTGGGTGGACCCTTTTAGGAAAATGTTTTCCTTCAAGTCTGAGGGGTGCTGGGGTGGTGGATTTTTTACCCCCAGTATGGAGAGGTCTCTGAATTTTATACTGCTCAATTAGGCTGCGAGCTATTGATATGCGAAAGTCCAGGTACGTCATTGTCTTCCGTGGGTTTAGAGCTCTCCAAATTACTAAACAATTGTATATGGTTATATCCAGTAGGTGTAAAAATACTTTTTTATACCATTGATTGTTTTTCGCAAAGAGCTAAATGCGTGTAATACCTGATCTACTAGATCCACTCCACCCATATGCATATTATATTCCTGGATAATATCTTGCTTGAAAATTGACATTTTGTTACAAGCATCAATTTTTCCAGTATCAATCATCAAAATCTTAGAGCTGCAATTGGATAATGCTGTAACAACCCTCCTGTCTTGCCAAGCAACATAGGTCAGGGGTGGGAGCTGATGCACCTGCATTTCTCCTCTTCTTAGAGCCTTCGTATTCACATCTTTTGGCAAACCAATGCAATTTGAGCGTACTGTTCCAATTGCATTTGTTTTTCTTTTGTGTAAGGCCATGACTAATTTAGGGGAACTGTACCAATTATCTAAATATACAGTCCTACCCTGATCAAGTACAGATTCCATCAGGTGCATTACTATGGAACCAGATAACCCTAAATCTTTGTCTCCAGTGTTATCAGTCCCTTGGCCAGTGTATATGCAGCTATTGTAAAGATATCCTGTTTTACTTTCACATACATCAAAACTCTTTATGCCAAATCAGGCCCTCTTTGTTTTGATGTATTGTTTCCAACCTAAACGGCCCGTCCAAAGCATCAAGCTTTCATCAACAGTGATCTTTTCACTAGGCACATAATTTTCTTTGAGTTTTGAAATAATGTAATCAAAAACTGGTCTGATTTTGGATAGTTTATCATTCACATTTTCTGTGCAGGTGAAATGAAGGAAGCGCAAAATGGAAGTAAACCTGTTATTTGACATGCATTTCGCAAAAAATGAAGTAGCTAGCATGTCATCTGTAAACCAGTACATGTCTAGCGTAGGTTTACGAATAACACCCATGAGCATAATTAGACCAAGTAGTCTGTAAATCTCATTCATTGTTACTTCTGTCCACTTCTGCAATCTACTCTTAGGTCCTAAATTGCTTTTAGCAATCAGGTCTTCCTTCACCCTACTCGCATATACATTTGTTTCCGAAACAATGAGAGACAGTAAGTCAGTAGTAAAAAATTTTGTGAAAATGTCAATTGGTTGGCGTCAGAAGTTAGTTGAGTATGAGGTTGTACACCAGAGGTTGTGCTCGTGAACGTATGTCTATTTGTGTTAGAGTTATTTTGACACCTCCATAATGTTGATTCTTCACGAACACCTGTCGGAAATGAGTCATTTTCCTCCTCACTGCTACCTATATCCTCAACACCCCCCTCAAAATCTGAAAACTCGCCATCAATGTCCAAATCACTGTCTAACAGCAAAAAGTCTTCCACATTTTCTGATGTAATATCAGAAACCCGCACTCGTCCTGCACTAGCTAATTGATTTGCTACATTACTAGTTGAAGCCATGATTAGCACTGAGAAAACTATTTCAACTGTTAATTTTTAGATGAGTCGTATTTATTACACATCTGCTTCACTTTCGTACCTATTTTGAGGACATGTTTCGCAAATCATCGTTTGCATCTACGGCTCTTATGCGACTCATAAGAGCATAAGAGCCGTAGATGCAAACGATGATTTGCGAAACATGTCCTCAAAATAGGTACGAAAGTGAAGCAGATGTGTAATAAATACGACTCATCTAAAAATTAATAATTTTTCGCTTCACTGTGGTGTTCCAATACAGTTAAATCTCGATATTTCAACTGTGTTTTAGGTAAAGAAATTGCTTGGAACTCTGATGCAATCTAAATTACTATGTGAACTGAGCGAAGAAAAAGGTTACGCCAGCTAACATAAACTTCCGTTGTGCAATTAGAGAGATGCTGACGGAGTTTTCTTTCCAGCGTGTATAACGCAATATAAACAGTTATTATTACGTGTTAGCATGAACTGAAACCTAGAAACCTTGAACCCAACACTTCGTTTATTCAGCTGATATACACATATAGCTTGTAAAACAAAGGTACTCAGAATTAAACGCGTTCAACGCAAAGAATGGCTTTCTTTACAGTGATACAAATTAATGAAATTTCATCGCTTTATTAATATAGTCTCTATTTTAATGATACCGCAGATGTATACAGCTTTTAATGGGCTTTTAACCAGTTTTTGTTTCCCTGAAATAACTTAGTAAATACGGAAGATACGAATATTTATTTATGAAGCATTTTTGCAGCATTTAACAATTTAAATGTCTTGTTCTGTTTATTGGGTATCCGTTCCCGGCCGTGCAGGGTTTAAATGGCCATCGGCGAAGCGGTTAAGCACACCTAAGTTCCAATTGACTTTGGAATTCTGGCTATTTTATTTTTTAGTGTATATGGTTCTTATATGAACAATACACGACCTAGGATTCATTTATAAGTTGTGCCAAATTGCTCATAACTATTTTAGAATGCTGTAAGTTAATTGGAAGCATTTTAGTCTGTTTGTCCGATAATCAATATTCACCTGACATAATTTTACTAAAAGCTGTTTAATGGCATGGGCAGTTAATACCCAGTGCTGACAGGCAATATTGATCGCACAGCCTGTGGTATGTTTGACATTAAATTTAAAGGGAGTCGATTAATGACACAAAACAACACTTACTTTTAAATTTTTCCGGAACATGTTTCAGAGACTTTGCCTCCATCCTCAACCGGCCATCGACTGGTTCTCATTGGTGTAGTTGATGATATTCTGTCATAGGTCTCCTCTGGTGGCGGTTCAAGGAACTTGCTGAACAAATCTTTCTGGGGGATGTCGAAATTGAATACTTTGTTCCTATTTTTTGAAATGAAGATTTGTTCCCATTGCATTCTGGGAACAAATCTTCATTTCAAAAAATAGGAACAAAGTATTCAATTTCGACATCCCCCAGAAAGATTTGTTCAGCAAGTTCCTTGAACCGCCACCAGAGGAGACCTATGACAGAATATCATCAACTACACCAATGAGAACCAGTCGATGGCCGGTTGAAGATGGAGGCAAAGTCTCTGAAACATGTTCCGGAAAAATTTGAAAGTGTTGTTTAGTGTCATTAATCGACTCCCTTTAAATTTAATTTATTATAACAATAGTTTTCAACACTACCAAGAAAGGAAATGTTGCAGTTAATATAAATACTGGAAAATTCAATCAAATAAGAAGGAATATTTTAAAATGGTTAACTCTACTGTAAGTGGAAAAAATGTATTTGGCATAAATTTGTTTTAACAGGATCTACATTTTTTGTTGTAAAATTTTATCTATCTCTTACAGTTTAGCAGTTATGCAAAGGTATCCATACATAGAAGAGGACATTTCCAGAAAATTTAACAGTCAGTATTAGCTGAGGATGTCAGGAATGTCCTAAAGATATGCATTCTAGGTAAATACTAGCAATATATGTAGAATTGAGTACGAGTTCATCTCAAAATTATATTAATGCTTAATGAAGTTTGCACAAATGTCCACAATAAGGTTTGGAGTGGTTGGCCTTCTATTGACAGTGCTGATTTGGTAAGCATAGTAGTTAAAAAAAATTCAGGACAGATACTGCACTAATGCTTTTAGACGGATTTCTGCAAAATTTGCAAATATTTTTATGAAACTGTTACAGATTTTAGTTAATTGATGGAAATTAATCACCTCCTCACACCAGCCATATATATGCTAAGGTTTTTCATGTTGACTCTATTGTTACAGATTGCTTAGACTATCATAAAGTGTGTTCACAATGGGTTCCAAAAATGCTAAGTGATGTTTACAAAACCAAGAGACTTGGCAGTGCTTTGACACTTCTCAGATGGTACAGTGAAAATGAAGAGGACTTTTTAAACAAAATTGTGACAGGTGACGAAACTTTGGTTCATCATGTCACATCGGTATCCAAAACAACAATCAATGGAGTAGGACACACCCATTTAAAAAATAAATAAATAAAACAAAATAAAAATAAAAAACTGCACAAGAAATAACGTGTACTGTATTCTGGAATAGGAAAGAGATTTGCCTTTCTCAATTTCTTCCCATAGGTAAAACCATTAATGCGGCACGATACTGTGAGCTTTGATATTCAAACAAATGGGCAGGAATGCTCAGTAAAGGAGTTGTAATGCTCCAATGACATGCTTGCCCCATACTGCAGGTGACACTTGCACAGCAATTGAACACTGTCATTGGGAGTAGTTCAATCGCCCACCGTACAACCAGGACTTGATGCATTCTAATTACCAATTGTTCATGAACATGAAGTGCATGTTACATAGCAATCATTCTGGATCTGACAAAGTGTAAAATGCTGTGGAGTCATGCCTATCATAGCTGACAGGAATTTTCGAAGCAGAAAGGCTAATCACCCGCTACGAAGAGCTTCAACATTGGAAGAAATCATGCAGAAAATAATTTAAGGTATGTTATCTCATTTAAAAATAAAATTGGCCTAAAAATAGTTTCTTTCCAAAATGGTATTTAGTTTCCAAACATGGCTTGTATGAGGAAAAGCTTTCACATGATACGAGGGCTATCCAGAAAGTAGATTACGTTTTCGACTGTTTCCGCTAGGGGCGGGGCTAGCGCGGCCATCTTGGGGTCAGAGCCATGCGCAGCTCAGTCGGCATCTAGCCGTGCTAGTGAGAGGTTCGTGCTGTGCTCCGTTCAGATACTGTGACGGTTTGAAATGTCTGCGTTAATTGAAAATCCCGCGAGCTGCGGGGTGCGTGCAGTAATAAGGTTTCTGACTGCAAAAAACTGTAAACCGATAGAAATCTATCGGCAGCTTTGTGAAGTGTATGGGGACAACATTATCACTGAAGGTGGAGTGCGTCAGTGGGTCATCAGATTTAAAAATGGCCGAACCAATGTTCACGACGAAGATCGAAGTGGGAGACCCAGCATAGTGACTGCCGAACTTGTCGAAAAAGTCGATGCTAAAGTCCGTGAAAATCGAAGGTTCACAATAACGGAACTTTCTTTGAGTTTTCCACAAATTTCGCGAAGTTTGTTGCACGAAATCATCAGCGAAAAGCTTGGTTACCACAAGTTTTGTGCAAGATGGATTCCAAAAATCTTGACAGAGGACCACAAAAATCAGCGAATGGCTGCAGCGTTGAACTTTTTGAACGTTTACCATAAGGATGGTGACTCTTTACTCGATCGCATCGTTACTGGTGACGAAACATGGGTGAAACACGTGAACTGTGAAACGAAATTGCAATCAATGCGGTGGGGGCACACAAGTTCTCCACAAAAACCCAAAAAATGCATGCAAACAGTGTCGGCAAGGAAGATGATGGCGACTGTTTTTTGGGACAGAAAAGGTGTGATTTTGGTGGACTTCCTGGAAAGAGGCACTACAATAAACTCTCAAAGGTATTGCCAAACTCTCCAAAAACTCAGAAGAGCCATTCAAAACAAGCGCAGAGGAATGTTGAGCTCTAAGATCTTGTTGATTCACGACAACGCCCGGCCCCACACGGCAAATGTCACTCGTGAAGTTCTTGAATCTTTTAAGTGGGAGTTGTTTCCTCATCAGCCGTACAGTCCCGACCTGGCACCGAGCGACTTCCACCTATTCCCAGCAATGAAGAAGTGGCTGGCTATGCAGCGTTTTGATGACGACGCACAGCTGCAAGAAGAGGTAACGAAGTGGTTGAAGGCGCAGGCGGCCGAATTTTTCGACGAAGGAATTTCCAAGCTCGTACATCGCTACGATAAATGCCTTAATTTGAATGGTGACTATGTCAAAAAGTAGTATTTGAGTGTGGCTTTCATCTGTATATAATAAAATTTGTTTCCTATACTTTGTTTCCTTTTTATTCCAAAACGTAATCTACTTTCTGGATAGCCCTCGTATTTCAATGTTGCTTATGTATATGCCTGCTAGTAATGGGGATCAGTGGTTGCTCATAGGCAAGCCTCCAGTTTTCTTGTAGAACTAATTGAAGGTGCAACAAAACTACTTTCAGCTTCAAATAATTATTTTATAAAAGAAAAAGTAAGGATACCTTTGTCACGCAAATTTGATAACTAATTTTTAAATTTAATTCACCTGCTGGGTTTGTAGATCACAGATAATTGTACTAATGGTGTTGAGTATTTCTTCGATGAATGGCAGCACTTCTCCAACTTGAACAGTCACAAAATGCCTTCGGCACTTCAGAGCAATCTTAATGAAGGTATCACATGCCATATCCTGAACTCCATCATGTGTTTCTGTAATTTAACAAAATTTCTTTTTAGGAGAGATAATACTGGACTTTTGACTGACATACTCTAAAAACATTTTAAAATAAATGTACAATACACTATTTACTAAATTCAAAATGACACATATTATTACACATACTATTTCTAATTATTCTCTCACACTTCATACATTCAATGAAGTATGTAATTATATAGAACAAGTGGAAATACTTTACTTTTATTTAAATGGATTACTTTTACTACAGTAATAGAAAAGACTTTAGGAATAGTAATTGTATAACTGTGCCTGGATTGGTAAATACAGAAATTACTTACTAGTAAGACAATATATGTTTTAAAAGTAATGAGTAGTATAAAAATACTTTTTGCTCCATTTGTATCATTATTTAAAAGATATTTGAGAGAGAACACCTTTCCCAATATCACTTAATTAACTACTCTTAGTGGATTCCACCATATGCAATTGGTTCTGAGTTCAAAAAGAAGGATGGAAACAAGTAAACAAATGACAAGTATCCCTGTATACCAAAGACATACTTAAAAACTTAATAGATCCCAATAAACAGCTGGAGTATTAACAAGACATTGTAGATCACGGAAAAACTTACTAAATCAGTTTTTCAACACGAACCAGTATGTAGGCTATGCAATGAAAATAATGTAACTGATTCTCATATGGACGTTAAATGTAAAACCTAAGGTGGAAAAGATAAAATCTATTGGATTAAGTATATCTAGTGGGATATATTCCTACAAATAATTTAGTTTAAAATCTGCTGCTCCTAATTGAAGGAATAAATCTATTTAATTAAAATATAAAGACAGGAGAATACAATAAACTTCAAAGTTAATATAATTTTGAGTTGAACTAATACTCAATGCTCCATTTATTGCTAGTATTTACCTAGAACGCGTTTCGTTAGGATCTTCCTAACATCATCATCAGCTGTTGTCGACTAATGGACGTTGGTTTGGTGAACTCATTGGAGGCGATAGGTGCATTTTTTTTTCATTTTTTTTTTTTTTTTGTGTGTGTGTGTAATTTTACGTCCTCCAAAGTTAAGTCATATCGGACGGTGAATGAAGTGGGTGAAATGATGCTCAAATGTGTCCAGGGTCCATGGAGCTTAGAGTTACCTGACATTCATCTATCAGAATAAGGGAAAACCTCGGAAAAACCTTATCCAGGTAACTCACCCTGACCACAGCCTTAGCAGTTTAGCTGGTACACACCTGATTTTTTGTCTGTGGGTATCTTCTTTGTATTATGTGATTTCAGAAGGTGGTTTACACTAAATTTGTTCTGTGGGGCCAAAGTCAAGGTTTTAGTGCAAAGAAAAAATAAGCCCACTAGCAAATCAATATAAATAAAACAAAATCACTTATATTGACTGGGTTCTTATGGCTGATTTCTTATTTTTGTTGCTGTGCTGCCCTGTTTTCGCTGTGAACTTTAGGGATTACAAAACTGATAACACTTCATTCTTTACAATAAAATTATTTTTGCCAAGTGCTGAGATTTATAGGTTTCCTAAATGCTTTAACAGTTTAATGTCACATGCAATATTCTGATTGTGCCACCAGAAGTGATATGCTATAAATTATATAGTTCGGCGAATGTACAATGTCTACATTTTAATCATTCCAAACATTCACTAATTTATGTGTGTTTGGAGGAATTTAGTAACAGTGACGTCAAAATTAATATAAAATTATTTGTGGTTGGTTTATTGACACTCGTCACTTACTTTTTCATATATTTATGAGAGACTAGTTTCAAAGGCCCTGGCCTCCATTTTCAATCTCTTCCCAACCTCTTCGAGTTGGGAAGAGATTGAAAATGGAGGCCAGGGCCTTTGAAACTAGTCTCTCATAAATATATGAAAAAGTAAGTGACGAGTGTCAATAAACCAACCACAAATAATTTTATATTCACTAATTGTTACACAAATATAACTATTTGCAACAAAAACTTCACTTATCTTAAGAAAATGATGTAAATTTTTCGTATTAATTGATGAGATCGATTTTGTAAACATCTGTTTACATCTTCAGTCATCAAACAACTTCGTTGTTAACGATACTATCAGTTGTTACTGTTTTTTCCAGTATTTAAAAAATCTGAAAACGAAACAAATCTAAAAACAGAATCAACTGCTGGAATTTCAAAATTTACTATGCGATGTTTATTTTTTAAAATAAATATCTTTTCCCAAACCATTAAATCTATCGGACCATTTAATTTTTTTAAAAATCTAACTTCATGATTTATTTCAAGGTTAAATGACTAAAAATGATCAGCTACAGCCGATTGATCAATTTGTTTATACTTAATGTTACGAAAATATTCTTTCGTTGTGGTTTCCAAATTACGTTTCGTCTTTCCAACATAAACCCATTCACAATCTAAACAATTAAATTGATAAATAGCAGATTTTTTATTATTAGGAATTTTATCTTTTTTAGAGAAATGTAGTATATTTACATGAAATCGACCTCATCAATTAATAAGCAAAATGTACATGATTTTCTTAGGATAGGTGAAGGTTTGTTGCAAATAGTTTTGTTCGTGTAATATTTGTTATTTCACTGTAGCTAGCTTCACTTTTTACGTAATTCACTAATTGTGTTTAACCCTTCCTAAAAAAACTTAGGTCCCAATCATTAGATAAGAAAATTTACAATTTTCAGGTAAATGTTACCCATGTTTTGTAACACACAACCCACATTCGCTTATTAAATACTCAACATTCCCAAAGAAAAATATCGGGAGACATAAAAAATTCTAACAGCCCCACACACTTATGTTTTGTTTGTTTTAATGTATATCCTCCAAAGTTAAGTCTTATTGGACAATGAATGGAATGGGTAAAGTGATGCTCAAATGAGCACAAGGTCCATTGAGCTTAGAGTTTCCTGACATTAGTCTTTCAGGGTAAGGGAAAACCTTGGTAAAAACCTTAATCAGCTAACTCACCCTGACCGAGATTCAAACTCAGGACCTCTGACATAAGAGGCAGACACGCTACCATCTACACTACCAAGGCAGGCATACAGTGATGTGGTGTGTGAGAAATGGCGTTGGCTTGATGAAAAAAACTTTATCATTCACTTTATCTTTTTCACTTAACTGTGGAAATAAATGGAAAAAGAATATCCAGGCAATAAACATTGGAATTAACTGAGTGGAAAAAAAAATTGGTTCAATAATTTGCAAAGGAAGGATTGCACACCATATTCCAATTTTCTCAGAATGTTATGGGCTTTCTTGAATGGCATTAGAATGTTCAGTATATCAAATTCAGTATTTTGTAAATTAGTGCATCCAGATAAATGAAACTTAGATTTATCAGTAAAAGACATCTTAACATGGCACTTCCATGACATGCAGTACACCTCTGAAACCATTCACTATATTGCAGTTTTTTCCTGTAATCTATGGATTTTAATAGGTGGACAATTGGCGCTTTATATAGATAAAAAGAGCTTTTTTAACTGCTTTGTATCTATATAATGTACCGTAAGAAATACCATGTTGCTGGGCCAATGTCTTTCTTGATTTCTGTGAATTTTTAAGCCAGCTGTCTGATATATCTTCCAGCTTTTCTCTTGTTAAGACAATTTATTGCTCCTCAACAGTATCCTACATGGGAGCTGTCTGCTGAAATTTATTAAATAATATACAGTAGTATTTCATTACTTTAGTAAGTTTGCAAACTTAGCAAAGAAATTATCTTTCACTTTCTCGGTGTAATCTCTACGTTCAGAAAAAAAGCATCCAGAAACACGCATTCCTTTATAGAGTACACTACTTTCACCTCACACATACGTCAGTACTCAATACCACAATACCAACAGCAATTCATTTGCTGTCTGGAGGCAGAGGGTGATTACATGTAAAATACCTTAGAAACCTTAAAATTTAGTAACCATAACATGCAGTTCCAAACTTATCTCAAATGGGGGCAAACATGGTATGGTGGTAGTAGATGACATATTTTCACGCTATACTATTATTTGCGACACCAACATTATAGCAACAAATGCTTATTTAAATGCTCTTAAATCATTTAACACTGAATTGAACCTTAAACTCTTCCTCTATTCCCTTTTATAGCACCTTTTGCTATTCAAAATCCTTCTTGGTCCACAGACATATTTTCACACTATACTATTATTTGATATACCAACCTTATAGCAACAAATGCTTATTTAAATGCTCTTAAATCATTTAACACTGAATTGAACCTCAAACTCTTCCTCAATTCCCTTTTTTAAACACGTTTTGCTATTCAAAATGCTTCTTAGTCCACAGTTTATAATTTACTAGCTTGAAATTTCAGTAATTATGGGATTAAAAATTGTTGTACACCAGTAAAAAATATTAAATAGTTCAGATGAAATTTTTTTTTTAAGTTGAAAAATTAAATTACATTATATTAGATGGTATCATAAATAAAGTTGGTTTTTTTATTTTGGTGTTCTGTAAAATTTATTGGGTTTCTTTGGTTTGGCAATGCTATTTACAGGATGCCATGGCTAATGTCGCATACACTGCAAGTATGAAGTCAGTCTTCAGTTGTTAAATAAACAATCACAAAATGGAGATAACTAAGTCTGAACTTAGAGTCCTCCTAAAACACTACTGGAAACAAGATTATAAAGCCGCTGCCACAGCTTGAAGAACATGTGACGTGGAAGAAGGTGACGTTAGTGAGCATGTGGCAAAACGATGGTTTCAAAGGTTCAACAATGGAGACGAAAACACTAATATACCACATTCTGGAAGATCTAAAGTATGGAATATTGAGGATACATGCCAAGTTTAGCAAGAAAATCTACAAAAAAAAGTACCCGTGGGTTTTCAAAAGAACTTGGTTCATCAAAAGATACCATACATCACCACATTAAGACACTTGGAAAATCATAGAGAAGATGTAGATCTGTGTACCTCATGAACTGACATCTTAACACATTGAACTTACAGTAGATATTTGTCGTCAGCTTATCTGTAATCCCATGGAAAGAGTTCATGAAATTTTGAGACAGAGATAACCAGCATTTGTTAAGTGAAATAATTCAGGAGTTGGGAGAAATTGAACTGCTACCACACCCAGCATACAGCCATGAACTTGCACCATCAGATTATCACATTTTACGATATATTGCCCATTTTCTACGTAGAAGAAATTTTGACAACATTGAAGTAGTGCAAGTGGGTGTCACCAAATTCTTCGCATCAAAAACCAGAGACTGGTGCCATAGTATGATAAACTCTGCTGATTGCTGGCTCAAGACCATAGAATCTACTCTAATGTAATCTGTTTTAATCTCTTTTGAAGTTTGAATGATTTTAGTTTTTTATCTAAAATCATTCAAACTTCAAAAGAGATTAACAGCTCTCACACCAATAAAACAAGAAATTAGATTTGCTAAATTTACTTACCACCCCTGGGCCACAAAAAGTTCCAAAAAATATTCAAGAAATACAATATAACATTGGCACCAAAAAACAATTACAACATTAAAAACCTACTTAACAGTAATAATACTGATAAGATAAAACCAGAGGAAAAGTCAGGCATTTACAAGATTAAGTGTAAAGGCTGTGAAAAAATTTACATAGGGAGGACAAAAAGAAACATAGGCACTAGAAAGAAAGAACACATCAGGCTCTTAAGATACAAAAATATTGATAAGTCCGCAATAGCAGCTCATTTCTGGTCTGAAAATCATGAAATTGAAGATAGCACCGAATTACTAAAATACGTACAAAAACATAGTGAACTCATCATATGGGAGAGAATATACATAGAAAAACATAAAAACAAACTAATGAACTTTGAAATCCCGCCAGAAGACAATCCCACATTTAAGTTCATCACTAAATCAACAGATGGCCGCAGCAACTCCAGAATTACCCACACCACTGGATCAAGCTTTAGTTGCATAAGAGCCGAAGATGCAAACGATGATTTGCGATACATGTCCTCAAAATAGGTACGAAAAGCAAGCAGATGTGTAATAAATACGACTCTTCTATAAATTAATAATTATTTCGCTTCACTGTGGTGTTTCAATACAGTTAAATCTCGATATGGTGATATATCTTTATATGTTGGAAGAGAACTGTCAAATTTATATTTTCATAACTGTTTGAATTAAATATATTATGCAACAGAGCTGATTTATCTGAAATGCTTGTTAATTCTTAAATGAAGTAAAGAGGAGGTTCCTTTGCTTTCCAGCCCGCCTTTCATATGACACGATAGCACGTGCTTTAGCAGTAGTCTTTTTCTTTCTTTTTTTTTAATTTGTAATTTTACGTCCTCCAACGTTAAGTCATATCGGACGGTGAATCAAATGGGTGAAATGATGCTCAAATGTGTCCAGGGTCCATGGAGCTTAGATCCGACATTCGTCTTTCAGGATAAGGGAAAACCCCGGAGAGAACCTTATCCAGGTAACCCACCCTGACCGAGATTCGAACTCGGGACCTCTTGAACATAAGGCAGACATGCTACCATCTACGCTACTGAGGCGGGCATTTAGCGGTAGTGGTGACATCTGTTTATATGACTTTTCACTGACCTTGTTTTGAACTGGAATTGTCATATTGCCATTCGAAGGTGTGCTGAGACGAGTGCGAGAGACAAATTATTTTATTAGTTTATTGCGCGTGTACTTATTATATGTTTAATAGCAGAGTCTACCGCCAGTTTTTCGCTAAAGCATCGCGAGGGAAAACCTTTACAAAGGGGCGAAAAAAGAATTGTGGTGCAGAGAAGAAACCATCTTTGTCAGAGAGAGAAGTCGAACAGCTGTGCTCTGAATTTACAGGTGTGAATGTTGAATCCGTAGAAACATCACGACGTGACACTGAGACGGCAGAAAAGCTTACCACTGCAGGCAAAAGCAGTAATAAACAAAAGCACGTACTCGGAGAATGCGATGAGTTCGTGAAAAGTGCTATGCATCGTTATGTGCATAGTTTTTTCTTTAAAAACGAACTCCCTAACATAAATAAAATTTTGTCTGCTGTAAATGAGGATGCAGATTCATAAATTTCAGCAGATCTAGTCTGTATAGGTTGCTTATAAGCTGGGTTTTGTGAATGATGCAACGGGGAAGAAAAATTTGCTAAGAGACAGAGGCAATACTGCTGTGTGGTGAAGACATTATTTAAGGACAATCAGACTGTACCGAGATACAAGTCGCAAAATATACTACCTTGACGAGACTTGGGTGAATGAAGGACACACGAAAACCAAAGTATGGCGTGACACAACTTTTAAGACTGAAAGCCAAGCATTTTTGCAAGGTATTTGTGCTGGTTTAAAAAATCCCAGTGGAAAAGACCGAAGGCCTTTCAGTATAAACTTGTTTCAGTTTCGTTGCTCATTCATTCAGTTTCAACTTGCTCAGTTTCATTATAAACTTGTATTTTTGCATGCCTTCATATCCTTATTTTTATGATTTTATTTATCTTCCTGGCAATTATTATAACGTTTACTGCAGGTTTAAATGTGATGGGAGGACATGGCCTATGGCGCGAAAACATCAGTCAATTAGGGTGAGGGGGAAGGTAGTTGCATGTGGACTGATGCATTGTCAGCGGGGCAAGGTTATATGAAACAGAGATTAGCTCACTACTAACTACTGTTAGGCTTGCATTAGCTTTTATGTATCTGATAGATGTAAGTCTTTCTGTAATTGGAAGCCCATGAAATTGTGGTTGCAAAAGATCTTTCTTATTTAGTATGATTTGCTTCCCGATGCTAGGAGTCTTTGAGCACATGTTTAATTCTCACAGCGACTTGCTTCGTGCTATGTGACATCAGTCAATAGTTGACCATGAGCACGTTATACGGCAAACTTCCACGATCGCTGTTGTGACACTTATGTATCACTTTTAAAAGTTTAAATAATCATTCTGATAATTGTTTTGGTCAAAAAAAAATTAAATCATATAATATTTCCAGAACTTGGAAGACTGCCAGGTGAGACTGAGAAAAATCATAAATGATTTCATTATTAGCATTTTAAACCCATTCCTTTGAATATCATGTGAGTTTTCATCAGTAATAAGGAACATTAAGGAACTATTCAAAATATCATTTGGGATTTAAAGAAACCATCCATACAAAGATGATAAAGACAGTTAATTAACAAATAAGTATATGATCAATGATAATTGTTACTTTATACACTTCAAGATAGGAAAGGTAGAATCAGACTGAAACATTCAATGCCATAACTTGGGATTTGAACAGCTTTCTTTTGACAGCTAATTTTGACTTGAACACTGTTTTTCAGTTTTACTCCTTTTTTCAGACATGCTCCCTCTTACTAGTTACATACTCCTGATCCAAGGACATGCTGGTATGACTGCAAAACCAAGTTGAGCTACAGAAATATACACAAGAGTGTTCATTTGCACTGTGGTTATCTTAGGTGTACATCTACACCTGCTGATGGAAGAATAATTTTAATTATTCACATATTCATCATCGGAAAAAGACCTTTGAAGTACTAGCACATATATAAAACCAACTTTTTTAATAGTCAGTGGCACACTTCATCAAATGAAGGAAAACTTATCCTGAAGCTTTGCTGAAGTGCTCCCTGCCATGATATTAAATTGTTCTCTGAACAGTACTGCAATTCCAGCTACTGTTTGTAAACCCTCTCTGAAATGTCTTAAATATTATCGCAAACATATTGTTGAGGCGAGGCGGTGCAAGGGACGAGTTCAAAGGGACGGGCAATGCATTGTGGAGATAAAAGCTTCCCGAAATGGTGGGGGTAAGGAGACGGATTTCTGGAGAGTTTGTCTTTCCTCTAGCACCATCTTGATTGAGAACATTCTGGATAGTGAGTAAGCTATAAATAAGGAAGCCGCAGCTCGTCAAGGGGAACAGTTGTTAGTTGAACTCATGTGCGCGAACAGCTGAGTGAACTTCGTTTGTGGTTGATGACCTTCCAAGTTATATTGTGCATGTGATGTAATTCTGCTGTCAGGTTGACTAAAGTGTGTTTCTATGGAAATAAAGAGCAATTTTTGGTGTTTATAACCTGGCCTTTTTTATTTCACGAACCCACAGTCACAATTGGTGTCAGGAGTGAGACATACATCATGCAGTCTGCATTGGCACAGATTTTAGAGAAGTTGGAGATCACAAATAAAAACCTCACCGGCGAGATGAAAGAAATGAAGATGGCCAAGGACACCATCGCTGCGACGTTAACCATGGAAATGAGAGCAGTGAACAGCCTGGCCACGGAAATGAAGGCTGATCTATCTGAAATGAAAAGCTGCGAATAAGGTCCTCGCCGAAAAATTTGAAGAACAGTTGGCCGGCATGAGGGGTGACGTCACGGGACTGGGCAAATGGATGGGCCAAGTGGATGATCGCGTCGAAAAACTGGCGAACTGCTTTAATGATATAGAGGGTAAAGCCGACAATAACACCGAATCACTCGAAGATCTGGCAAGCTACGTTAATCTAGAGGGAAAGGCCGACACCAACACTAAGTCCCTGAACATCATGTCCCTGGACATCGTCGGCAGAAGGATGAAATATTTAAAGGTTGAAGCAAATGCGCGCGTCAAACCACCAAAGTACGACGGCAAGTCCACGTTCGAAATCTTCCGCCGTCAATTCGACAAGGTGGCCAAGCACAAGTGATCACCAGTGAAGGAGGCCGCACAGCTAATAGCCAGCCTCCAGATACGGGCCGCTGAGGTTCTGATCGCGGTCCAGACAGTGGCGGCACCCAAGGACATTTGGGAGGCCCTGGAAAACCGCTTCGGGAACAACCGCTTGGCCGCAGCCTACCGCAGCCAACTAAAGTCAAGGACGCAGCAGCCAGGGGAGACGCTGCAGGAGTTCGCCCTGGTAATTGAACAGCTGGCCAGCAAAGCTTTGGTTGACCTCCCACCTAAATTCATATCCCGGGAAGCCGTCTACACCTTCGACGGGGTACGAGACGTTGAGATACGTCAGCGCCTAAAGCTTGGCGACTACAAAACCATCCACGAGGCGCTAACGGCAGAATTGAGGATGGAGGCGGCCAAGGAGACGACTACTCCGCCTCGAGAACAAGGAGTAAACGCTACACTGGAGATGGAAGGCCAGTCGAGGGACGCCGGCGAAGACCTTGTGGCGTGTGTTCGGGGTGTGGCCAGCCGGGACACCTGGAGAGAGACTGCCCACACCAGGTAGAGCAGCCGGAGAAACGAGAAAGGGGCGGCGTGGCGATGAGCACGTTGGCGCCATCAACACAATTCCCTCGAGTGACACTGCGCGCCGGCAGCCTCATCGCGGACGGTTGGGTAAGAGGGAAGCCGTGCCGCGTGCTCGTATACACAGGGGCAGCCGTGACCGTCATCAGACCCGACGTAGAAAGGGGTTTGTGACGGCATTGGCTGACACCTTGCCTGTGGGGAGGCTCTGCTGAAGTTGACCTTCGGCCGGAGTGTTGTGCGTCAGTGGATGTTCGTTGCGGAGGTGGCTGAGGTGATACTGGGACTGGATACCCTCAGGAGCCACGAGGAGACGGTCGACGTCGGTAGGAAAGTCCTGCAGCTCAATGGAGAAGAGGTCATTCTCCGGCAACCCGAAAAACGCCTGGGAATTTGCAGGATCGTCCTGAGGGCAGACGTGGTTGTCCCCGCGAGAAGCGAGGTGGTGGTGACAGCGCGACTGGAAGGCCAGCGAACTAGGGACTTGATGCTGGACCAGAAGACGCCTGTGCACGGACTTTGTGTATCCAGGATATTGTTGCCGTGCCGAGAGGAGGTGCCGGTGAGAATACTCAACCCAACAGACACCGATTACGACGTTCAGGGCGGGACGGAGTTGGGGACGTGCGAGCCTGTGGTCATCGTAATACCAATCGATCAGACCCAGGAGCAGGTGCCGACGCAACACCTGGGGTCCCAGCTGGAATGCTTAGTGGAGAGGGCAGCCGACCATCTGACCGCAGAACAGCTCGAGAAGGTTCGTCAATTGCTGAGACGATACCAGCGCGTCTTCAGCCAAGGTAACAGCGACTAAGGCCGCACGGACCGGGTGCTCACCGCATTGACACCGGAGGCGCCCGGCCTATTCGGCAACCACCTAGACGCATTCCACTGGCAAAACAAGCGGCAGTACGGGACATGTTGGAGGACATGAGATCCATGGGAAAGATTGAAGAGTCTGACAGCCCTTGGTGTTCCGCGGTAATCTTCGTGACGAAGAACGGCGAGCGACGCTTCTGCATGGACTACAGGAAACTGAACGCTGTCACCAAGGACTGTTTCCCCTTACCCCGTATTGACGGCACCCTGGACACGCTTGCTGGTGCACAGTGGTCTCCACCCTGGACCTGAAGTTGGATTCCTGGCAGGTAGCCCTCGACCCGAGAGACAAGGAGAAAACAGCATTCTTGACAGGCCAAAGGCTTTGGCAGTTCACAGATATGCCCTTTGGTCTTTGCAACGAACCACCTACCTTCCAATGCCTCATGGAGTCAGTGATGAGAGGATTGACTTATGACGCCTGCCTGCTATATATGGACTTCATCGTTGGCAAGACTTTCGAAGACTGTCTCAGACAACCTGAGTAAGGTGCCAGAGAGACTGCAGGCGACCAACTTGAGGTTAAACGCAAAGTGCCAGCTCTTCCGCAAGGAAGTCAACTACTTGGGCCACATAGTCTCACCAGCCGCAGTGGCCACAAACCCGGTGAAGACAAAGGCCGTGAGAGATTGTCCTCGGCCGAAGGATAAGCGAGAACTGCGCAGTTTCCTGGGGCTGTGCAGTTACTACCGCCGCTTCATAAAGGCTTCTCCAACATTGCCAAACCCCTCACCCGCCTGAAGGAAGAACACCGGCCTTATGCATGGACGGAGGACGCCGAAAGGGCTTTCCAGTGGGTGAAGACACTGTGCAGAGCTCCTATTTTGGGGTTCCCACAACCAGGTGGCACCTTCATTGTGGACACCGACGCCAGCGACCATTGCATTGGAGGCGTCCTATCCCAAGTCCAGGACGGCCACGAGCGGGTGATAGCCTACTACAGTAAGAGGCTGTCCAGGTAGAGAAGAACTACTGCGTCTACCAGCGCGAGTTACTGGCGGTAGTAAAAGACCTTGGAGCACTTCCACAAGTACTTGTACGGTCAGCTATTCCACCGGAGGACTGACCACTCTGCCCTCACCTGGCTATTGAGCTTTAGGAACCTGGAAGGGCAGACAGCTCGTTGGGTCCAGGGGGTGCAGGAGTACGACTTCACCTCTGAACATCGTAGAGGGAAGAGCCACGGTAACGCAGATACCATGTCCCGAAGACCCTGCCCGGAAGAATGCGGCCAATGCACACGAATGGAAGAGAAGGGCGTGCCGCAGCTATCAAGAGTGGTCACGACAGTGCCTGCGAGCGGCTGGGATAGCACAGGTTTGAGAGAGCAGCTGGCAGATGCCGACTTGGGGCCACTCTTGAGGGAAGTGGAGGCAGGGACGAGACCAACCTAAGAGCACATCGCACCCAGAAGCGCTGCCTAAAAGTCATACTGGGCCCAATGGAACACGCTGAAGATCAGAGAGGGTGTGCTGTATGGGAATCACCCGATGGGAAGACGCAGGAAACCGGAGATCCCGGAGAAAACCCGCCCCAGCACCGTGTTGTCCACCACAAATCTCACTTTCCGGTCGCCTGGGATCGAACCCAGGCCGCCTTGGTGAGAGTGGAAGTCTTGGAGGATGTGCATGCCGGTGCTTCAGGAAGACACCTGGGAGCAAACCGTACGATCGATGAACTCCGGCAGCACTACTACTGGCTCAGGCTCCAAGCAGATGCTGAGAGATGGTGCCGTAAATGTCACATGTGCGCGGCGAGTCGCAGCTCCCAGACCAGTAGCCGGGGTCGGAGCGCCTTTCGAACGCATCGCTGTCGACATAGCTGGACTGTTCTCAGTGTCCAACTGAGTCAACTAGTACCTGATGGTGGCCGTGGACTATTTCACCAAGTGGCTGGAGGTGCATGCCATACCGAACCAGGAGCGAAGACATTCACAGACTGCCTCGTTTAGCAACTGTTCTGTCGTTTGGGGTGCCGTTAGAGGTCCACAGTGATCAGGGCACCAATTTTGAGTCTAACCTGACGGAGGCACTGGAAAGACTTGGGGTGAACAAGACCCACACAACACCCCTACACCCGCAGTCGGACGGCATGTTCGAGAGGTACATCAAGAAAATCTGAGGAAGTTCGTGGCCAGCCATCAGTGAGAGTTAAGGTGCCACTGTTCCTGCTGGCCTACCGCTTGACGACACACGACACCACTGGGATGACGCACGCCAGCCAGCTTAATGTTTGGCCGAGAGTTACGCCTCCCTTGTGACCTGGCTTTTGGGAGCCCCCCCAGAAGCGAAACAGCCAGCAGCCTAGTATGTGGAGAACTTGGTGAACCGTCTCCACGACATGCACGAGATGGCTCGTCAGAACATCCAGATAGCGAGTGACCACATGACGATCCGATACGACAGGCAACCCAGGGTTCCAGCAAGGTGACTTGGTCTGGTTGTACCGCCCTACCCGGACAAAGGGACGCTGCCCGAAACTTCAACAGCCGTGGCAAGGACCGTACCGGGTGGTAAAGAGGATTAACAATGTGGTCTACCGCATCCTTAAGGTGCCCCGAGGAAAAATGTTGGTGGTACACCTGATCGTATGGCCCGCTACGATGGTGCTGTTCGGGACGATCAGCCTTGAGGAGCGAGAAGTGTCGCAAACGCATTGTTGAGGTGAGGCAGCTCGAGGGACGAGTTCAAAGGGACGGGCAGTGCAATGCGGAGATAAAAGCTTGCCGAAACGGTTGGGGGAAGGAGACGGATTTCTGGAGAGTTCGTCTTTCTTCTAGCGCCATCTTGATTGTTTGAGAACATTCCGGATAGTGAGTAAGCTATAAATAAGGAAGCCGCAGCTCGTGTGCGCCAACAGCTGAGTGAACTTTGTGGTCGATGACCTTACAAGTTGTATTGTGTATGTGAATTAATTCTGCTACTGTCAGGCTGATTAAAGTGTGTTGCTATGGAAATAAAGAGCAACTTTTGGTGTTTGTAACCTGGACTTTTAATTTCACGAACCCGCAAAGTCACAATATTCTTACTTTCTATTCTGAATTTAAAGCATGTTACTCCTAATGAAATGTTCATTCCAGCATTTTACACACTGTCAAACTGGTATCAATCCTTTAGATCACATTCTTAAGGTTCACCCCTTCCTTGTATACCTGTCAAATGGAAACATGTATAAATATTTTTCCAACTTGACTGAGCTACTAAAAGCTATTGCTGAATTTTCCTCAGTTTATGCTTAGCAAAAGGTAAGTAGATTTTACTTTATGCATATGTTTAATATGTAATACCAGACATGCCATAAACTAAGCATGTCTTTCTAAATAAATATCAGTCTAAACAAATGTACTATAGCTTTTACACATAAAATTCTTATTATTTACCAGGAAAACTTTAGCAAAGGGCAAAATTATATATTTATACGTGTAGTCTCAAATTTATGACCTAAAGTCCAGTTAATGTTTACAAAGTGGGACTCACCGTGCATGAACTCAAAGAGTTTATTCACTACAGTCTTGAGGAACTTCCAATGTGCTCGCAGAAACCTCGGGTACTGCCCAACAACATACATTATATTTGATGCTATGATAGCTTTGTTATCCTTTCCTTTTTTCTGTTCACAAAGACCAAGTAAATCCTTGATAACAGTCACCAGGAACCTCTTTTCATCCTCCTCATGCATAGCTCCAGATATGCTGCCTATCGCCCAACACAACTGCAAACAAGTGTTAATTTTACCAAATAAGCTAAGTAATTTATTATATTCTTCATGCAATGGCAGGGAAAAGCATAAAGGTAAGCAACAGATCTCTCTTACACAAACTTACAGGCTAATTGTATCCTTCCTTTTTGTGCAATCAGAAAGGAAATTTTAACAGGAATCACAAAGTATCATAGAACTTTTATCTGAAGACACTTGCAACACTAAGACATTTATTTTATATGGCAACCTTATCACCAATAGATCGTTTATGTGCCTTGATGTTAATTCTGTCACCACAGACATTTGCAGACATGACCATATGCAAGTCATATGATCAGAGGAATAGTCCAACAGTACAAGTTTTAGTGTGTATTATACTTACAGAAAATGTTTACCAGCTATTTCCACAAATATTAGACTTCGAACTTCGTGTACTATTTACAATCCATTGTATAGTATCAAGTAAAACGTGTCCACATTTTCTTGTGGCTTAAGATATGCCATGGAAACTATTTGGGTCGCACAGAGTTCTCAATATTAGCCAGCTCTAATTTGTAATGAGGACCGGCTATCATATCATTCTGAAATGAATGCAGATTCTCACACAGATTTATAAACAATTTTTAAGATGGAGAGTCAATCATCATTGCCACAAAATCAGAATGAGCTAGTCATGTAGCACATTGTGAAAAACTGCATGATTTCCATTAATGACTCAAGACAATACTGTACAAAAATTCCCCCCCCCCCCCCCCCCCCAGGAGCCTACTTCGGTAGGTTACAGGTTTGGCGCCGCCAGGGTCCCGAGCCAACAGTCTCCCTTGTGTGGGCTCCTCATCGTGGCTGAGGGAGACGGTCAACAGGCCCACCCACGTGTAGGCCGTGCGTGGAGATGATTAGATTCTTTTTAGTTTCTTTTCTAGTTTAGAGTTTAGGATTTAGTGAACGAAACATTTAGTAGGGTTTGATTGATTTTTTTATGTACATGTATTTTTAATAGGTTTTGTTACACTTGTATAGTTTTTAGAAAGTTTTATATCTGGCTTTCGCCATGACTAGTTTTTTTAAAGGGCGCTGATGACCGCCATAGTTGAACGCCCTTATATATATATATATATCATCTGTACAAAAATCACTTCAAAATCTGAAGAAAACGAATTCCAAATTAAATGAGGGGTGAGGATAAGGAAGACAAAGACGAAAATGACAAGATAGCAACTCATAAGTTCAGTTTCAGAAGAACAAATATGTGTTTTCAATAAATAAACACATTAATACTGAATTTGAGTTTGATTTATGAGTCACTATGTTTACACTCAAACTTCACTTACTTGTATAACTGAAACGTTTTCAAGATCATTCGATCTCATTCTCAGCTGTTTGGTGACTAAATGAACCTTCCTCTTCTTCCACACTACGGAGCACCGATCACTCTGCCATCTGGTGTTAGGGGCACTAAGTTTTAATACTTCATTTAATGCCGGGATTTCAAAATTTATAACTTTATCATGGTTTTCGTTTATGAATATTTTTTCCCAAATATCCAATTCTATGGGTGTACTTAAAGATTTTAACAGTTTAATGTTGTGGCCATTGTTGTGGTTTTCTGTCCAAAAATGGTGTGAAACTGCAGATTTTTCTGTTTGTTTCAACTTAATGTTCCTCTGGTGTTCTTTTTGCCTGGTTAAAAACAACACAACATTAGCCACAACATTAAACTGTTAAAATCTTTAAGTACACCCATAGAATTGGATATTTGGCAAAAAATATTCATAAACAAAAACCGTGATCAAGTTATAAATTTTGAAATCCCGGCATTAAATGAAGTATTAAAACTTAGTGCCCCTAACACCAGATGGCAGAGTGATCGGAGCTCCGTAGTAGTGGAAGAAGAGGAAGGTTCATTTAGTCACCAAACAGCTGACGAGATCGAATGATCTTGAAAACGTTTCAATTATACAAGTGAAAACAAAAAGTATAAACTTGGAAGAAGCGTAGGGACAGTGAAGCACAAATTAGTACAAAAGTGAATCGAGAAGATATTGACACATTGCTTCACTCACACTACTCAAAGTATAAACTACTCCTCAAAGTATAAACTTGGAAGAAGCGTAGGGACAGTGAAGCACAAATTAGTACAAAAGTGAATCGAGAAGATATTGACACATTGCTTCACTCACACTTAGTGAGTGAGTGTGAGTGAAGCAATGTGTCAATATCTTCTCGATTCACTTTTGTACCAAGTAAGTGAAGTTTGAGTGTAAACATAGTGACTCATAAATCAAACTCAAATATGAAGAATACTTCACTGTTAAGAATGCTTCTGCTTTTAATATTTAATACTGAATGTTACAGGTTATAATGCTATGTAACAGCATTCTTTACTTCATAAGTTTACATTTAGACAATAATACTTTCCCTTTTCTAAACCTCCCACCCCTCACTCTGGTACATCACTTGACAGCATTGCAGTCACAGCAGACAAGCATTGGTTTAGCTCATAAGCCTTCTAAAACCCACACAGTCTCCTGCATGGTGAGCCACAGATGAGAATGAAAATTAAGAACTGAATACTAATTGGCAAGATGTGAGTAGTCACCGACAATGTCCTAGCCACCCTTTACGATTTCAAGAAACTATTAGTCCAAAGCATGCAATATCAAGAGATGCCTCTCCCATTCAATATGACCTTTTATCACTGGTCCACTGCTTACACATTGTTGCTAAAACAAACCAAGCAATTAGTGATAGTAAAAAAGATCTTTCACAACTTTTAGAGTGAGAAGCTGGAAGAATGTTACTTCTGCTGAAACAAAAGGCTCCATATCATGCATACTAAATATGGGAATCATCAGGAAGACCTCCCTAGAATCTTGCTGGTCCACCTCTCCATTCCAATACATACTTGTCCTGGTTCCAAACATGTTCTCAAAAAACAGATTAAGAGTCACAATACAAACGAGTGGGAAATCATTCAAAGTGCACATGAAGAGGAGACTGATAGAAGTAGTGAAAACCATAAACGACATAATGAACATACAAAACCTGTCCCTTAAAACAGCAATGGGCTATCTGAGTCCAAAATACTACCAATGGCAACCTAAGACTGGAAATATGGGAATGGCCAACAGAGAGACAACTAGAAAACCTGGGTAACCTGAAGACCAGATACCTAAAAAGGGTAACAGGACTCTCGAAACATGCCCCATCCAGATTGATGCATGTGATGGCTAGAGAAACCTTCTTGCTACAAGATATGCTGAGATATTTGCTATGCACAACAGAGGCAACAGTGAAAGTGCTACACAGGAGGAAAAGGAAACAAGACGAGATCTGGGATGAGTTTTACACCACAGAGGCCCATGACAAATAACAGCAAACTACGAACTGCGACATCTGGTGACCAGAATGGCTGTACACGAATTCCAACAGGGAATATGTACCAAAAAGATGTATCATGAACCAGAGGACATATGTGTGAGTGAGTTGTGAGAAGAGATGTGACCATTATAACATTACAGTGTGCAAAAAAGGAAGGATTCCCTATGTGAATATGCACAAAACGTATGAAGCAATACACAATGTGGAATATTCTCATCATTATTATAAGAAAAAGATTTTAAATAATTCTAAAATGTTTACAAAAAACAAATCCAAATGTCTATCTCTTAGCTAACCTATGATCCTTGTGCTAATTCTCTCCTCTTGTAGAAGATGCTAACAGAGATTTGGCATTGTTGAAAGTCTCCTTAATACAAAGAGTCACATCCAGTTGCATCAGCATTTATGTAATAAGCATCATCGCTGAAGAATAGAATTCTAGAAGTTACGTGACTGTAGTTCATTAATACCTTACCTTATTTGTTTATTAAGAGGCTAAATTAGTGGTGGCTAATTCACCACGGCATTCTGCAAATATCAAGAGTTTTACATTATTGAGCACAGTACAGTAGATGTTAATTTTATGAGGGCATTAGCTAACTCTTTAGAAAAAGACAGAAAAACAAATTATTTTTGGTAGACTGCTTTTATTTTCAACTATCTCCTTTTTGCTTGATACACTTTTCAGTGTTCCTCCGTTTTAAGCCCTCCAAAATGTAGCATTTCAGAAGATCCTCAAAACAGGCATCTTTTTCGGAGATGACCTCTTTGTTACACACGAATTGTTTTCTGTCAAGCCAGATTTTCGTTTGGAAATAAGAAAACATCACTGGGGGCCATATCTGGTGAATACGGTGGATGTTGTAGTAATTCACACCTTAATTTCACAATTTTAGCCAATGAAACTGTGCAAGTATGCACCCTTCCACTGCCTTGATAGAAAATAATTTTTTTTTTCTTTGCCAGATGAGGACATTTTATTTTTGAACATTCCTCTGTTCAACCAGTACAATAACAATGCATAATACTCTTCATTCTTCCTTCCTGCAAGTAATTAACGTAGATGTGCATCCCAAAAAACTGAGACCATTACCTTGTCTGCAGATCTCACCATATTTGACTTCTTCGGAGACAGTCTTTCAAAACCCCCTGTTTTTTGGAGTTTAGTAGTGTATCCATGTTTCACCCACAGTTATGTATTGATGCAGAAATGGAAAAACACCAAACCACCTTCCAAAGTGATCACATGATTGTGTTTATTCTCCATTGAGAGCAAATATGACACCCATCTTTTAGAGACCCAATTTGTTTAATAAAGATTTTATACATAAAAAGATTTTTAAAAAATTAAATATAAAAAAATATTAATGATATTTCTACATTTAAAAGCTAAAAGATGATTATAACTTTAAAAAATTTACTTACTATCCTTGGGTTAAGCAGTTTCGTTTAAAAAAATAAGAAATTTTGGTATAATTTTGCTTCCTAAAAATAAACAATATAAAAAACTTGCTACATTTTTCTAAAAATGATAAAATTTCCAATAATAAAAAATCTGGCATTTATCAGTTTGTGAACAGGTTTATATTGGAAGGACCAACATACGTAATTTAGAAACCAGAATGAAACACAGTTTAGCATTATTACGTATAAACAGACTGATAAATTGACTGTAGCAGATCATTTTTGGTCCTTTAGCCATGAAAGAAATCCGGAAGTTAAATTATTAAAGCAATTAAATGGTCCAATAGATTTAATGGTTTGGGAGAAAATATTTATCTTAAAATATAGGAATCACATAATGGATTTTGAAACATTGTCAATTACTATAGTTTGGTAATAAATGCAACAATAATATGACACCTAGTAGTAGTAATGACGACAATACGAAAAAACAAAATGATTGAAGATGCAGAAAAGTTTTTGCAAAAACCAGTCTCTTGAATTCTCTGGAAAGTTCATCAATGTTGTTAAAAATTTATGTGAAATTTGTCACAAATAAATTATATGTATTTTACTGTACACACAAATTTGTTGGCTCAAATAACTATAGCAGTGTACCATGTGATGTATATAGCTAAAACTGTAACTTCAACTAGTAAGAGACGAAGGTTACTAAATACAATCTTTTTCGATGCTACGAATGTAATTTCTTGGATTTTCTAAGGACTTATTGAATGCTCTTAGTACATTCTGTAGAGACACACTATTTCAAAAGCTTCCCTTACAAATAATATATATAAATTTTTTCCTATCTCTGTCTCACCTGAAAGTCTTCTGAAACAGTTCTTTTTTTTTCAATACTTGCAATAATATTGTGTACCATTCTGAAACATTTTTTGTATTACTGGAAACATTTTTCCATCTTTTAGTGAATATAATTGAGTCAGGATTAACACGTGCTTGCTGAAAATTTTGTTGTTGTGGGCACAGTTTCAATTTCCAAACAAGAATCCTCAACAACCATTGTGAATTCATCTGCCAACTTGATTCATAATTACAAAGGTCACCAAAGAAAAAAGTTACTTGTTCATTCAATGCCCCTTGAATGTTAAAGCCATTTTGTCTGTAAATTAGCTCCAACTCTGTGCGCAGTCTTCCTTGTTGTAGAAAATAATAGGATTGCACCCCTTGTGTGAAAATTTCTTCCAGGAAACATTCACAGAAATCCTTAAATAAGTTGTTACACACAAAGATGCAGCTCCTAGATGTCCATTATAAGCAAATCTATCTAAACAGTAATTGTGATGACGTCGCAATCTCCTTGGCACATCCAACCCTTGCATGTTCCATACTTTTCCTTGGGCAGCTGCGGAAATCCTTCACTTAAGTTTTTGTGTAATTCATCAATATTCAGTCTTTCCTTTTCCATTGCTGGTACAAAATGTCTACATGAGGTAAGATTTTGTGGAAAACTGCTAAATAAAAAATAAATTTTGGATCTTCAAGAGCTCTTTTATAGCTACTGGCTTCATTTATTGTAGTTGTATTAGTGCGGTTCTCTTCAGTAATTTCGAAGCAATCTTTCAGGTTGTCTATGTTTTCGTACACAACATTGACAGTGCAAATATTGTAATTCCATCTTGTTAATGCAACTCTGGGCAATCTTGCCTGCACTACTTTCTCCAAAATATCATATAGCAGAGAGTAATTGGAAAAGAATGCTGGGAACCCCGACAGATTTGTAAAGAACTTGCATAGCTGGGAATTAGCGTATGTTGCCTTTTGTACGATTAAATTCAACTGGTATGCATAGCAGTGGACAAAGTATGCATATGGATATGTTCCTTTATTTTGGCCTGTACTCCACCAGTCCTTTCATTCATAACACCGGCCATGTCAAAGGTTTGAGCAATGAGCTTTTCTTTGGTATTTCCAAGAAGCAGGTTGCTTTCACTCCTTATGCACTTGTCAGAGATTCCACATATCTTCCTTCAGGATTCACAAAAGCCCAAAATCTCTCATATAGATTCCTAATATACATAATGGAAAAAAAAATCATCTGACTGCCATACTGAATGGCAACAAACTCAGAAGCCATATCAGTTGCTCTATTTTCTCCCTACAGACTTTCAACTGTTTTCAAAGTTTTTCTAAATACTGTGGCTGTTTCTAAATGTTCCTTCATTACTACATCCAGTTCAGTTGTATAGTCAATGTGACCCCTGTACACCCCTGGACTGGAGGTAACAAGACTTGTCATGTCCTCGTAAAGCCAGTTCAAACACAGCGTAAAACTTGACACATGAAAAAAGCCTTTTTAAAATATGTCTATTTTTAAGTTAATTGGGAGTCGATTAATAACACATAGCACATAGCTATTGTTTTTTCAAATGATTTTATGCAAGCTGTTAATGGATTTTTGTTGATGGTTTCATATTCACTGTTAGTTAACATTTCTTCCATTTTTCCAAGGTAATCAGATTTATCCATTATGACTATTTTGTTACCTTTGTCTGCCTTGGTGTATATGACGTTTTTTTGTTTCAATGAACGGATAATATTTTAATATAAAATTATTTGTGGTTGGTTTATTGACACTCGTCACTTACTTTTTCATATATTTATGAGAGACTAGTTTCAAAGGCCCTGGCCTCCATTTTCAAATTTTGAAATGGAGGCCAGGGCCTTTGAAACTAGTCTCTCATAAATATATGAAAAAGTAAGTGACGAGTGTCAATAAACCAACCACAAATAATTTTATATTAATTTTGACGTCACTGTTACTAAATTCCTCCAAACACACATCTAGGATAATATTTTGTTTGCTCTTCTGAACGGATCTGGTTTTTATTTCTTCCAAAATATTTTCACATTGGCTTTTAAGTGGGTTTTGTTTTGATACTGGTAGACACTGTGCCGAAATGTTTATATCTGCAATGTAGTCCTCAATTTCGTTTGAAAAACTTACGCAAGTTTTTAATCCTTTGTTTAGAAGACCTAATTCTTTTGTGGAGAAATTTTGATTTGATAGATTTACGACGTTTTCAAAGTTTTGCGTGTTTGTTTTTCCGTTTACGCTACTTGTTGCTGTTTTGCATTTAGCGTGTGGACTAATTGCTGCAGGACTCAAGTTTCTATTTCCGATGTGTCTCTTATTCTTAAACTTTTTTTCGGTATGGTTTCGATGTGAAGAAATGTTCATCAAATTGGTCAATTTGTACTTTAGTTTTTCGGTTTTTGTTTTCATTTTCTTGCTTAGCATTGCCAAATAGTTTTGTTCGAAATTATCCCACATTGTGTTTCCCAGTGTTTTCGTTAAATCTGAATGAAGTTTATAAAGTTTCAATTCCGTTTCTTCCAAATTTTTATAATGTTTATTGATTTCTAGCTGTAAAACTTTTCTCTCAGCCGCTCTGTGTTGATTCCCGTAGCCTGGTTTTACTATCCTCTGGACAAATCGGGGTGTCACTTTATTTCGTAAACATAGCTTTATGAATTTTATGTTTGCAAAAAGATTTCTTTTCTTCTCATGCAGTTTTAAGAATGTTTTGTTTCTATTTTTACTCACCTGAATGTTGTTTCTTATCATTTTCTTTGAACATGGAGTCAAGACATGATAGAATGTTTTGTTTTCTTAGGAGTTACAGATCTACCACACTATTCATATGCTACACTGAATCTTCAGGTAATATTTTTTTTTTTTTCTGTTAGATGTTTTGTATCACTCACTTCCTTAACTGTCCACAAACAATTGGCACATATAGGAGCAAACAAACCACAGGCATAGCAGAAAAAGGACTTGAGAACTTCGCAGACACAGATCCAGTCACATTTCTCATACATGACCTTAGAATTAAGGTTGCTCTTAAACACCCGGTTTTCATTTTTCTTAGTTTTTACTTTTTCTATCAAGAACTTGGGCGTTGGTCTACACAAAGATTTCAGTTGTACCTTTTCTCTAAGAGTCAACCTTGAACATTTTACTTCCATTAGTGATTTTACAGTTATCCCATCATTCTTTAGTTACTGGAGACTAAATAAGAAACCTGTGCACTTTAACACTATTAAACTGCTCTGAGAACTGTGCTAGGAGCGAAAAGAATCGCACCAGATAAGCACATGTGCAAATCCTTCCCCACTGCCTCACAACCTTCAGAGCTGTATGCCTTCTGTTATGTGGAAATGCAGCTGGTTGGCGCTATACCTACTGCACTGAGCCATCTTGCAGGTATGAAGACATTACTTTTACCACCCTATGAAGCTTTCTCGTGTTTTAAAAGTAACTATCCTTAACAGATGCAAGGCCATAGTTCATTTAATTCCATAAGATTTAGGGGGTATGCGCCTTCATGCCATTATGACTAACCGCCACTGGTTGCAGGAAGACAATTGTTGCACCTATTATCAGGTTAGAAACTTGAATATTGGATCATCAGCAAGTGAGGGTAATCCTTGAACAAAAACTTCACATCAGGAAGCTCTGCAGTCATTGGATCCCTCCCTTCTTTCAAAAGAGCACAATGGGGCCAGGAGACGACAGAAAAACCTGATGGCTAAGGTCCAAAAACATTAACATTCTCACAGGCAACGAAAGCTGAATGCATTCCATTGTGATTCAGATATCAAACAAGTCAATTGTTTGGGTCTCCCTTGGAGAGGATCCCTCAACAAAAATGAGGTGAGCAAATAGTGTTGGCAAGAAAATGATCTGTTTGTCTGTCTCAGCTAGTGGCCATATTGCTACAATTCCGCTTGATGGACAAACTATTGTCATTGCTAGATAGTAAAGGCAGTCAAATTTATTGGCTTCGTCCAGAACTCAATACTACTTACAAAATTGTTCCCCCCTTTTATGGAACACATGTTAATAGATGCTATGAAAACTGTGAGTCATTCCATATAGCAATTAAGCCATAGATAGAGTTAAAAGGTTGTGGTGCATGGTGCTAAAGATGGAAAAGTATGAGTATCATGTAGTGATAACATTTTTCATAAAAAAAGAAGGTTTAAACATTGATCAAAATTCATTTGTGGCTTGTAAATGTGTATGGTGACTCTGTATATACAATCTCCTTGTGAAGTAACGCGTGACTGAGGTTAAACAAGGTCAATAAGGTGCACATAATTTTGGAAGAACACTATACAAAGATGCATCAAAATGCTAATGCTCTGCTCATGTTGGTCACACCTTTTTCTTGAACATGAAAAAGCTTTAAGCAAATTGAGTGCCATGTGCTTACTGTAGATCTCAAACACATTAACACAATACTTCTCTAAAAGAGCTTGGTGTGTTAAGAGAAAAGAAAAGTGATATTTGCATTGATAAGTAGCAATGGATGAAACATGCATTCACCACTATACACCCAAAATTCAAACAGCAGTTTAAGCAGAGGTCAGAAGTTGGTTCTTCAGCTGAAAGAAGATAAGGAAGTTGTCA
Source organism: Mantis religiosa (assembly GCA_030765055.1). Taxonomy (NCBI): domain Eukaryota; kingdom Metazoa; phylum Arthropoda; class Insecta; order Mantodea; family Mantidae; genus Mantis; species Mantis religiosa. The sequence continues at coordinate 143,748,817 of CM060951.1, forward strand.
CTGGAATGAAACATTATGGTGTTTGTGTTTTGGGATGTGAAAGGAATTTTGGTAAAACCACAATGGTAGAATACTACTCTCAACTTCTAATAAAACTAGATGCAGCATTCGTGAAAACAGACCCACCTTAAAGAAGAAACAAGCTGTTTTACAATGCACTTGGCCCCAAAAGTACCTTGAAAATGAGAAAATTCAGGGATCTGCATCATGAAGTGCTGGAACATCCACCCTATATCGGAGATTGGGCCTTGGACTTTTATTTATTTGCAAAACTGAAGATATTCCTTCTTGTTCAGTGCTATTTGTCCAATCAAGCTATAAATGAGTACGTTGCAGCATTTCTAGAAGAACATTACAGAGAGGTGATAGTGGCATTGGAACACCACTGATTGAAATGTATTCACATTATAGGAGATTATGTTGAAAAATAAAACCTCTTTAAAAGCATAAATTGTGATTTTCATATCAGTTGAGAGCTTTTCAAACCACCCTCATATACCACAATTTATCTGTAACAAGTCTTCAATGGACTGTGAATGAAGTACCCTAAAACTGGTTTGCATGGAATTTTGTTGCACCATGATAATGCTTCTGTGTCCATACTGCACAAGACAACTCAATTTCTGAAGAGTCAGGAGTCTAATATTAGTCTCATCCTAAGTAGAGATCTGGCTCCACGTGACTATTTCTGTACTCCAAAATAAAAGTCAAAATGTTTGATGTCATGATTTAAATTATCTCAAAATTTAATAGCTACTTAATCTCTCAGAAGAATGGCATTAAGCACTTAAAAAATGGTTTGAAAGGGTGAGATGCATAGATTATAATGAAGAATGCTATGAAGCACAGCAATAATCAGATCTAAATTTTTAAAATGTTATTTCTTCATTCTTAAAACTTTTCAAAGTGACCGTCATAAAGATCGAAAGGAGAGAGATGAAATTTTTAGCAACAACAACCACATAAGTAATGAAATAATGAAGAGTTAAAGGTAAAAGAAATAGAAACATAGTACAATACAGATCTAAATATCTACATCATTTTCTCAGGATGAATAATAATACAGGACTTCCAAAACAAATCTGTTAGATTCTTTGGTAAAAGAGTTGTAGGTAGACTGCATAGAACATGGAAGATTATTATGCAGAAGGGACAAACTATGTAAACCATAGATTGAAGATGATATTACTATTACTATTGCAATAAAAGTGCTTTAATCAATTACATTTTATGATAATTTTGAGTCGAAGTAGATTCAATGCTCCATATATTGCTAGTGTTTACCTAGAACGCATTTCATTAGGAACACTAGCAATATATGGAGCATTGAGTACTAGTTTGACTCAAAATTATATTAATTTTATACTTCATTATAACATAGTACATTTTGTAATTCTGTAGTGATATTAAATAATGCCATAAAATGTTTGGTGGAGCATAGTGATTACACCATTACATTATTTATATCGTTCAGAACAATTTATAAAATGCAGCCAGTAAATAACTAATATAATTGTTACTCAATACAGTTGTAGTCACCTTAAATTATTTACAATATATCATTCAATACAAAATATTTTAGTTTCTCTTATATCATGGTTCCATTTACTGCCAGGCCATATTTTGTGCATATGTGTAGTTCGCTTTCACTACATTGACCACAAATATTTTTTGCAGTGCACCAGCTCAAGGCTATGTTTATTAGCTGTATTATTGCTCTGTTAGCTACTTCTAGTTCAAGCTGTAAATAACTAGTTTCTTCACTAACCATCTCAAAAGTGAAAGTTTAAGATATGTGTTATGTATAAGTTACATTTTAGTCCACAAAATGTCTACCAAAAAAATTTATGCCGATAAAACTTTTATTCACTACAGTACGTAAAAATCAAATTATGTAGACAAGTTCAGAAGAAATTTTTTGGTATTCCAGTTCCAAGTAGAGAAACGGATGTTTGGTTAGTAAGTTTATGACAATAGTATTACTAAACATTTAAGAGGTAAAAAGAAAGCTTTAATGAAGAGACAAATTGAGATATTGATGCATCATTCAAATACTCCTCAAAGTGTGCAGAAGTATTGCATACTAAATGGGTTTTTCACAACCTTCTGTTCAAATGCCTGCAAAACTTTTAACTGAACACTACGGGTATTCTCTCTCTCGCTCTCTCGCTCTCGCTCTCTCTCTCTCTCTCTCTCTCTCTTAAAAAAAAACATCCTCTAACATAAGTCATGTTGGAAGATGAATAAAATAGGTGAAATGATGTTCAAATGATCCAAGGGTCCTTAACCCTTTCACCGATATGGACGTCATATGACGTCCAAGTTAAAAGGCCCCAAACCGATATGGACGTGTATAGACGTCCTGCGCATACATGCATTTAATGCGTATTTAATTATAATTCTTTTAAACCTTATGTTTTACGGTAAATTTAAATAAATTCTATAAGAAGTAAAAGCTTACCTTTAAAAGTTTTTTCTTGAATGGTACACCTCAAAACATGGATAAACACACAAGGGCACATCTCCACATTTACGGCAAATCGTACTAGTTTCCTTTCGGACACCTTTCTTGCGGCACACCAAACATTTTCTGAAGGGACGCGACTTTTTTGCTGTGGGTGGTATCCTTTTAGGAAAATGTTTTCCTTCAAGTCTGAGGGGTGCTGGGGTGATGGATTTTTTACCCCCAGTATGGAGAGGTCTCTGAATTTTATACTGCTCAATTAGGCTGCGAGCTATTGATATGCGAAAGTCCAGGTACGTCATTGTCTTCCGTGGGTTTAGAGCTCTCCAAATTACTAAACAATTGTATATGGTTATATCTAGCTGGTGTAAAAATACTTTTTTATACCATTTGATTGTTTTTCGCAAAGAGGGATATGCGTGTAATACCTGATCTACTAGATCCACTCCACCCATATGCATATTATATTCCTGGATAATATCGGGCTTGAAAATTGACATTTTGTTACGAGCATCAATTTTTCCAGTGTCAATCATCAAAATTTTAGAGCTGCAATTGGATAATGCTGTAACAACCCTCCTGTCTTGCCAAGCAACATAGGTCAAGGGTGGCAGCTGATGCACCTGCATTTCTCCTCTTCTTAGAGCCTTCGTATTCACATCTTTTGGCAAACCAATACGATTTGAACGTACTGTTCCAATTGCATTTGTTTTTCTTTTGTGTAAGGCCATGAATAATTTAGGGGAACTGTACCAATTATCTAAATATACAGTCCTACCCTGATCAAGTACAGATTCCATCAGGTGCATTACTATGGAACCAGATAACCCCAAATCTTTGTCTCCGGTGTTATCAGTCCCTTGGCCAGTGTATATGCAGCTATTGTAAAGATATCCTGTTTTACTTTCACATACATCAAAACTCTTTATGCCAAATCTGGCCCTCTTTGTTTTGATGTATTGTTTCCAACCTAAACGGCCCTTCCAAAGCATCAAGCTTTCATCAACAGTGATCTTTTCACTAGGCACATAATTTTCTTTGAATTTTGAAATAATGTAATCAAAAACTGGTCTGATTTTGGATAGTTTATCATTCACATTTTCTGTGCAGGTGAAATGAAGGAAGCGCAAAATGGAAGTAAACCTGTTATTTGACATGCATTTCCCAAAAAATGGGGTAGCTAGCATGTCGTCTGTAGACCAGTACATGTCTAGCGTAGGTTTACGAATAACACCCATGAGCATAATTAGACCAAGTAGTCTGTAAATCTCATTCATTGTTACTTCTGTCCACTTCTGCAATCTACTCTTAGGTCCTAAATTGCCTTTAGAAATCAGGTCTTCCTTCACCCTACTCGCATATACATTTGTTTCCGAAACAATGAGAGACAGTAAGTCAGTAGTAAAAAATTTTGTGAAAATGTCAATTGGTTGGCTGTCAGAAGTTAGTTGAGTATGCGGTTGTACACCAGAGGTTGTGCTCGTGAACGTATGTCTATTAGTGTTAGAGTTATTTTGACACCTCCATAATGTTGATTCTTCACGAACACCTGTCGGAAATGAGTCATTTTCCTCCTCACTGCTACCTATATCCTCAACACCCCCCTCAAAATCTGAAAACTCGCCATCAATGTCCAAATCACTGTCTAACAGCAAAAAGTCTTCCACATTTTCTGATGTAATATCAGAAGCCCGCACTCGTCCTACACTAGCTAATTGATTTGCAACATTACTAGTTGAAGCCATGATTAGCACTGAGAAAACTATTTCAACTGTGATTTAGCTAAAGAAATTGCTTGGAACTCTGATGCAATCTAAATTACAATGTCAACTGAGCGAAGAAAGAAGTTACGTCAGCTAACATAAACTTCCGTTGTGCAATTAGAGGGATGCTGACGGAGTTTCCTTCCAGGGTGTATAACGCAATATAAACAGTTATTATTACGTGTTAGCATGAACTGAAACCTAGAAACCTTGAACCCAACACTTCGTTTATTCAGCTGATATACACATATAGCTTGTAAAACAAAAGTACTCAGAATTAGGCGCGTTCGACGCAAAGAATGGCTTTCTTTACGTGATACAAATTAATGAAATTTCATCGCTTTATTAATATAGTCTCTATTTTAATGATACCGCAGATGCATACAGCTTTTAATGGGCTTTTAACCAGTTTTTGTTTCCCTGAAATAACTTAGAAAATACGGAAGATACGAATATTTATTTATGAAGACTTTTTGCAGCATTTAACAATTTAAATGTCTTGTTCTGTTTATTGGGTATCCGTTCCCGGCCGTGCAGGGTTTAAATGGCCATCGGCGAAGCGGTTAAAGCTTAGAGTTACGTTCATCTTCCAGAAGGAAAACTTTGGAAAACGCTTTATCCAAATAACTCACGCTCACCAAGATTCAAACTGGAACATCTTACTGTGAGGCAGACATATTACGAAGGTGGGTATTCTACAGGCTGAATTAAACCTTGTGATGAGGAATACCAGGAATGTCTCAATGCAGATAGACACTACTTTCAACTTATAAAAAGGTGAGTAAAATCACTATAGGACATTTACTATCAATCATAACTAATGGAGAGATTTAGAACACACAGTGTGTTAACAACTGTTAATTGCTGGAATTTCCTACCATAGTTCTTTTAATTATCAGCAAAATCTATTGACATGGGGCTGTCACTTTTACACATATTTAAAAGCAATTTGTCTAGGCTGGATATAAACCCATGATTCTGGGATTAGCATGCCAGCACCTAACTCAGCCATCTAGACTTGCACAATGTACTAAGTGTGCATATGTAGGATCTGCAGCTTGGCAGTATAAAACATGCACTATATTAAGTTGAAGAGAAGTACGACATGAAAATCCATATTTTAGAAGAGATTAACACTATTTGAGTAAATTAAAGCATGGCTATATGTTTCATTCTTTAAAATGACTGATTGTGCTATTAATTCAACATTATAACTTAAAACTCATTAGTTTAAAACTGAAAAATGCCTTTGGTCATTTACATCACTGGCCCAAAGCTCCAGAGGTGTCTGCGAGAAATAACTTAGAGAACATACCGAACATGAATGCTGAAGTACTGTTCCTATTTTGTGCGTATAGTGAGCGAAAGAAATCTTGAAGTGCCAGCTGAACTGATATGTTACATTGAAAAAAACTATTTATAGTTGTAAAAACTATTTGTCAAATTATCTACTGGTGGGATTTCAAAGAAGTTCATAGTTCCAAAATCAGAGATAGGAGAGCAGACAACAGATGTTAGTTGGAGAGAGGTTGAAAATGGAGGCAATGGCCTTTGAAACTAGTCCCTCAATAATATATATATATATATATATATATATATATATATATATATATATATATATATATATATATAAAGTAAGTGACGAGTGTCAATAAACCGACTACAAATAGTTTTTATGATTAATTTTGACGTCACTATTACTAAATTTCTCCAAACACAAATATTTGTAGTTGGTTTTTTCATACTTTGTCACTTACATTTTTATATTTTTGAGGGACTAGTTTTGGAATCCATCAAAAATATAAATATAGTCCCTCAAAAATATAAAAATGTAAGTAACAAAGTATCAAAAAGCCAACTACAAATAGTTTTTCAATCAATTTTTACGTGATATACAAAATTCCTCCAATCATGCATGATATGTTACATTTTACTCTCTGACCTAAGTGCAGTGCTTCAGCAGCAAAGGTAGTGTTTGATAAACCAAAATGTTTTGATCTGTAATATGTACAATGGAAGACAACAAGGACTCAAGTGCCAAATAAGATGGTAGATAAATCTGTAGCTTTTATGTATAACAGTTGTAGTAAAACTAGCAGACTATAATTATACAATAAAACTGTCCATGCAAGTGTAAAAATAATTCAGACAGGCCTTTTTTGCTATACATAATGACAGATTGGCATCCTTAGTTTAGTCTGTAAATAGACCCTTTGGAATGCAGAGCAAGTTACCAATGAAAATGGCACACAAAAATTTATATATACAAGAACACTATATAAAAGAATTATGCAATTATTTATGGATCTTCACCCTGAATGATACTTACTGTATTTAGATTCTTCCAAGACCACTCTGTCCCATTCACTTGATTCTGCAATTTCTCAGTCATAACTCTTTCTGTATCGCCATAATCCAAATGAGTTAGATAGACCAAAGTCTCTCTCATGTTTTTGTAGAGGTTGATAGAATCAGTGTCTTTCATAAACTCTCTGACCACCTCTCCATTCTCATTTTCAACCACCAGCACTTCTTCTGGCTTTGCCATTCGACTTATCATTATATACCGCACCTACAAGCAAAAGTTTTCATGCAAAGCTATTATACAAGAATTTAAAAAGCAATGCAAAAAATACTATTATAAACAATTCAAAAGTTTCACTGTACTAATACTTTAAGCACGTTTCTATAATTGAATAGTTAAAGAATATTCATTTATAGATGAGTCGTAAGTGAAGCAGATGTGTAACAAATACGACTCATCTATAAATTAATAATTATTTCGCTTCCTGTGGTGTTCCAATAACTTGATATAGTTAAAGAATAGTTCATATACTGAATGCAACGTTTTATTTACCAAAACTCTTGTGGTTCTAGAAGTTGCTTTATTTATTATCTGTTTCCTCACTAAAAATGAATAAAATACACATTGCAGTTCTGTAAGAAAATGAAAAGCTTAAGCAAATAATTCCTTGCAATTGTTAATATATATTTTCCTTCTTCAAAGGAAAAGTGTAACCTGGTACCTAAAACTTAAAAGAATAGTCTAGTTCAAAATGTATTCTTAGTTACACAAATATAAAAATTTGTTACTAAGGCTTCACTGATCTTAAGAAATTGGTGTTAATACTTCTTTCCAATGGATATCGATTTCACAAACATATTGTTTGTATCTCCAGTCCACAAACAAACTCCGTTGTCAAGGATTTCAGTTACCATGATTTTCTTATGTTTTTTTGGTATTACCAACATCTTAAAATGAAACAAACCTAAAAACAGAATCAACTGCTGGTATTTCAAAATTCATTACGCGATGTTTGTTTTTTAAAATAAATATCTTTTCCCAAACTATTAAAATCTATCGGACCATTTAATTGTTTTAATAATTTATATTATTAAAAATTAATTAAATTATCAATTAAATGGACCGATAGATTTAATGCAAAATAGGACGCAAGTTTCATCGAGGGCACGTCATAGAGGGCAACTGGATCTTGGGAATGATTGACGTGGAAACGAATGAAGTGCGATGACGATATGCACCAACAACAGGAGAGATGCAAATACGCTCCACAGTCTAACTGCAGCACCCACAATGAAACTTGCATCGTCCTATTTTGCATTTGTCGATTTGAATGACGTGACCAGGACCGCAAATTTTTCCCCTTGCAGTATACTTGGTGTCATTTGATATCATGCACACTTCGCGGCAGTAGCCAACCAGTCCGATATAGACCACGAACTCATACATGTATTTCCTACAGAGGGCTCCATTATTGTTGTGTTGTAGGATTGTTTATGTTCAAAGCAGTGCATGAGAAACAAAATTTGACCAGGCGATAACTTAGCCTGCTCAAACCATGTTAGTGTTTAGTTAACTATGTGGTGTAATTTAGTTTGGCTGCATGAATTCTTCAATATGGTTACTTTATGCAGTAGGTAAATAAACAATAACGTTAAAAGAATGCCCCTCCACACGAAATTGCACTAAAAAGTAAATAAATTATATTAACAATCATGGCTGTATATGAAAACATCAAAAAGTGTGAAGGAATCAGAAACAAATCACCGTGTCACATATTAGAAAGAAGAGCTCCGAATTGTATTATGTCGTTTTGCACTTCAGCAATTGCAAGGTGATTCAGCATTCCTAAGTAATACGTTGTTTACAGACGAAGCTTCATTTACAAATCATGGTCATGTGAATCTGCGGAACATGCACTACTGGTCCGTGCAAAAACCCTACTGGATTCGCCAAGTTGCTCAACGACAGTAGAGTGTCAATGTTTAGTGTGGTATCATTGTAACCATAATTTAGGTAAAAACTATTTGTAGTCGGTTTATTGACACTCATCACTTCCTTTTTTATATTAACGAGAGACTAGTTCAAAGGCCATTGCCTCCATTTTCAATCTCTCTCCAACTAGCATCTGTTGTCATCTGCTCTCCTCTCTCTGTTAGTGGAACTATGACAAAGTAGTTCATTGGTCCACTACCAGAGGGAGGAGAGCAGACGACAACAGATGCTAGTTGGAGAGGTTGAAAATGGAGGCAATGGCCTTTGAAACTAGTCTCTCGATAATATAAAAAAGTGACAAGTGTCAATAAACCGACTACAAATAGTTTTTATGATTAATTTTTACGTCACTGTTAATAAATTCCTCCAAACACACATAATTTAGGTCCCTATTTTTATCAGGGAATATTAAATGGACAGCAATATGCATCAGATTGAAACAAGAAGATAAGTCAGCAGTAGCCTTTCACTTTTGGAATGAAAACCATGACATTGATCCAAATCCAAAACGTTATCTTTATTATTTTTAATAACTGGATTTAATTTATTTTGTTTCAAACTCAAATTATATAATTTTTTATTTTTTTTTATTTTAGCAGTTTTATTTTTCATATTTAAACTAAGTATTAATAACTTCATATTTTAAGTATTTATTAATTTCTAATTGGAGGCATATTGTTCTCATTACTTTTGCTTTTAGGTTACTATGGACAATTTCACTAATAATAACATACATGCATTTAATTTAAATTTTATGAATACTAAATCCGAAATTAAATTATATTTAAAACTTCAAAAGAAAGAGATTCATTCTTGCAGATATTTGTTTTCTAAATCTTTGTTTAAAACATAAGGTAATTTCTATCTTTGTTAGAAAAACTAGTATTCATAAAAAAATTGCAGAGAAAAAAGTAATTCACGTCAAAAGAAGTTTACTTTTTAAAGACTTAAATAATACTGAACTCAAATTATGAGATTTGCATCTAAAATTAACAAAGATTTTAGGTAATTCAATTTGGCTTATTTTAGAAACCAAAATGTTTCATATTCTTAATTAAAATATAAAAATAAAACCACTAAATTAGAAAACAAATTACATAATTTGCATTTGAAACAAAATAGATTAAATCCAGTTATTAAAAATAATAAAGATAACGTTAATTTATCAAATTGTAACCTTAATGAAAAAGAATTACATTTTTTTAAATCAATGTTTTAAAACATGTGTAGATTTTTCAAAAAATATAGATGATTTTATTGCAGATATAGAAATTGCTGGTCAAGATTGAAGTGAAAATAATAAATCATTGATTAAATTAAAATGTACCAAAATATTACAAAATTTAGATAAATATACCAACCTAAGAGAAATAATAATAATTAACATTATTAAATCATTAAATCAAAAAGATTTAATTTTCACTAAAACAGATAAAGGTAATAGGATTGTAATTTTAGATAAATCTAGTTATATTAATAGAGTAGCACTATTACTTAAAGATGAAGATTTCATAAAGATTAATAAAGACCCTTTAAAATCTCTTATTTCAAATTTTAATAAAATGCTTAATGAGTGAAAATTATATCAAATAAAGAAAAACATTTAGTAAAAGTTAGTAACCCTATTTTACCTGGAATTTATGCTCTTCCTAAAATTCATAAACCTGGAAATAAAATGAGACCTATTCAAAATTGTATAAATTCACCAACTTATAATTTAGCTAAATGGTTACATAAAAATAGGTTATTTTGATAAATTTGAGAGTTTAAGTATTAAAAATTCTTTGAATTAGTTAAAAAGATTGACAATGTTATATTATCTAACACTGATAAACTTAATAGAATAAAAAGAAGTATTTCAGAAAGTGGAGTGCCATTGTTACTAAAATTAGGCAAGTGAGTCAACCTTGTATATACTTTTCTCCACTTACAAGTTTTTTATGAAGACTAGTTGCTGGGGACTTCTCCCCTATCGTCAGCTCTGTGGTAGACAGTCTACCACAGAGCTGACGATAGGGGAGAAGTCCCCAGAAACTAGTCTTCATAAAAAACTTGTAAGTGGAGAAAAGTATATACAAGGTTGACTCACTTGCCTAATTTTAGTAACTGATAAACTTGTTTCTTTTTATGTAACTGCTGTATTTCCTAGCATTCCTAGAGAAAAACGTTTAATTTATTTTAAAAATTGGTTGAATTTAATAAATTTACTTGAGGATTTAATAGTTGATTTTGTTAAACTTACTGAATTTTGCTGGATCAAAATTTTTTCACTTTTAATGGTGAACTTTTTCAACAAACTTCTGCAATAGCAATGGGTAATCCTCTTTCACCTTTTCTTGCTGATCTTTTTATGATTTTTTTCAAAATGTAAGTCACTAAAGTAAAGTAAAGTTTGGTATAGATATCATGATATTTTTGCAATTGTTCATGATAAACTCAAACGATGCTTTAAAATCACTAAATTTGCAAGATAAAGCTATAACATTTACATTAGAAACTGAAATTAATGGATTTCTTCCTTTTCTAGTTCTAAAGATAATAAGAAATAATAAATTAAACTTTAGTATTTATAGGAAGTCTACTCATATTGATAATTACATAAAAAATAAGTTTTAAGCCTTTTTCACATAAATTTGCTGTTTTCATTAGCTTGATTTATAGATTAATAAATATACCCCTCAATAAAGATGAATTTAATAAAGAATATAAACATATTACTAATACTGCTTTAATTAATGGTTTTAATAAAGACTTTATAAATAAATTGAAAAATTCAAATATCAAAAAACAGTTAATGATATTTCTACCCTTAGAAAAATAAAAGACGATTCGAATTTTTAAAAATTTACTTACCATCCTTGGGTTAATAAACATTTTCAAATTTTTTTTAAAGAGTTTGGTATAATTTTAGTTCCTCAAAATAAATATAGTATTAAAAATTTATTGTATTTCTCTATAAAAGATAAAATTCCTAATAATAAAAAATCTGGTATTTATCAGTTTAATTGTTTTGATTGTGATAAAGTGTATATTGGAAAGACAAACCGTAATTTAGAAACCGGAACGAAATAACATTTTTGTAGCATTAAGTATAAACAAACTGATAAATTGGCCGTAGCAGATCATTTTTGGTCATTTAACTATGAAATAAATCCAAAAGTTAAATTATTAAAACAATTAAATGGTCCGATAGATTTAATGGTTTGGGAAAAGATATTTATTTTAACCCTTTCACCGATATGGACGTCCAAGTTAAAATGCCCCAAACCGATATGGACATGTATAGACGTCCTGCGCATATATGCATTTAATGCTCACTTAACGCCAATTATTTTAATCTTTCTATTTTACAATAAATTTAAATTAGTTCTATAAGGAATGTAAACGTACTCTTAAAGGTTTATTTTTGAATTGTACCTCCAAAACTGGATAAACATCCAAGGGCACATCTACAGATTCACACCAAATAATATTGGTTTCCTTGCGAACTTCTTTTTCGCAACACACTAGACATTTTCAAAATGGTTGGGACTTCTTTGGTTGTGGGTGGTATCCTTTTAGGAAAGTGTTTTCTCTCAAGTATGAGGGGTGATGTCGTGGTGAATTTCCTACCCCCTAGTATAAAGAGGCCTCTGAGTATTATAACACTCAATTAGGTTACGAGCTCTTTATACGCGCAAGTACAGATAGATGAATGTCTTGCATGAATTTACAGCTCTAAAAATTACTAAACAACTGTGCATAGTTACATCCAGTGATATAAAAATACTTTTTTTTTTTTTTTTGCCATTTAACTGTTTTTCGTAAAGAGGGATAGCTAGTAATAGCTGATCCGCATCACCCATATACGACCCGCCATTTCCCCAAACAATGGAGTAGCTAGCATGCCATCTGTAGACCAGCACATGTCACTGCTACGTATGTACTAAAGATCTCCTTCATAATCGTACAACAAATCTTCCAGATGTTCTACAGTAATATCAGAAGCCTGTACACATCATACCCAAGCTAATTTATTTGCTACATTACGGAGATAAGCCATGGTTAACATTGAAATTTAACAATTTCAAATGTGTCATTCATTTAGCTCTTGATAGCTATAAGAAATCACTCTGAACACAAAGAGATTATAAATAACTAAAATACAGAGCAAAAACAGCTGCATAAGGCTACTAGAAACCTTGGTTGAGAAACACTATAACAACAGATGCTGACAGAGAGTTTTCTTTCCAGTGTGTGAGTGTGTAACGCAATATATTCTCATATGATCATCGCTTGGTATAGCACAAATAAACTAAACTTGAACCGGAGAAGTCGCTTGCGTAGCTATACGTACATACATTGGCTCGTATACACACAAAACAAAATGATTCAAATATTAGGCACGTTCAGCACAAAGAATGGCTTTTGCTACAGTGAAACAAAGTAGTGAAATTTCAACAATTTATTAATGTAGTCTCTACTTTATTGTTACTGTAGATTTATACTGCCTTTAATGAGTTTTAAACCAGTTTTTGTTTCGTTTAAATAACTTAATAAATACGGAAGATACTGAATTGTATTTATGGTGCATTTTTACAGCATTTAACAATTTAAATGTCCTGTTCTGTTGGGTATCCGTTTCCAGCCCCTGAAGGGTTTAAATGGCAATCGGCGAAGCGGTTAAAAAACAAACATCGTGTAATGAATTTTGAAATACCGGCGGTCGATTGTGTTTTGAAATTTGTTTTACTTTCAGATTTTGGTAATACTAACAAGAACATATCGACATTTAGGTTTGTAACTATGGCAACAGCTTTGTTTCCAGCTGAAGATGTGTATAAGTTTATATGAAATTGCGATCCCGGAGAATTTATAAGAATTATCATCATTTCTTACAAGATAAGTGAAGTTTTAAGTTACAAATTATTATATTTGTATATAAAAACAGGCATGTTTGTTTACTCCGCTAATACATCACGAAGTTCATTGGGCAAAAGCTTAAAGCTGATAGTAATAGCAAAAACCAAAAGCTTTTGTTTACAGGAAACCATAACCTGATGCTAAATTCTCAATTTCTTTTTAAGGGGAGGCATCGGTGAAATTTCGTCAAAAATGACAAAAAACGACATTTTCCATTTTTTGCATTAAAATTATGTTTAAACATTGTAGTTTCAGAATATACCGTCAGTTAGGCTCTAGCGTCATTTAAAGAGCAGCTACGCCATTATTTAAACGCCCATGTGCGGGTGGGCGTGGCCATTTATATTGCTTTTTCCAGTGTGTCGCAAAGAAATTGATGGGATTCTCACGTTTAAACTATGCGGTTTAATTCTGTAACTGTGGTAATGTGCAGAGACATCTTGTGGATGTTTGTGGAAGCTACTGAACCTTTCCGCTACCATTTTTATATATTATTTTCCACTTACTACTTTTGAAAGTAAACAAACATTTCCACTGACATGTAGTGTTTGTGAAATATGGTTTACATGCAAGTGAAAGCTGTGGATAACAGCTTATATTAAATTAATGTTGTTTAGAATAGGAATAAAGCCTGATTTAACATTGTATTGCTTTCTTGTTGCAACAGAAGGTATATGATTCATACCAGGTTAGGTTAGTATAGTGGCTATTTCAAAGCAAAATATAATGAAACTTTAAGGTGTTCTAGCCATAATAGTAAGTAATGATACTAGAATGCTATGCTTGAGGTAAATGTTACGTGAAAACATAAGAGCGTTAACAGTGATTCTAGTAGGTCACCTTTTGATGTAAATGGAAGATTGGTTGATGTATTTCTGGGCATTGGTAAGGGTCATATTTCTATGCAGAAGTTTTGTATGACCATGGGTATGAATTTCATGAACTATTCTACTTACAATTTCCATCTCATAGACAAAAATAAACAGATTAGTTAGTACTATTATATGGGAAAATTGCATTAAAGGAGAAGCACAGAATACTATTGAAAGTTTCCATGGAGTAAATGTCACAAAGAAGTTTTTGTATTACGAAAGAAATTGCACATTGCAGTGATTGCAACTGTTAGTGAATTTAATATGGATTATAAAGATAGATTTAAAGTTAAGGCAAAAGTTGCATCAAGCAAATTAAGTCTTGTTAGCAAGAAAATTAGCAATATTAGGGATAGGTGAAAGCTAAAACAAAGTGATCAAAGTTCATTGAGCAAATATAAATCTGCCAAACAGCAGTTAAAGGTGACTAAATTAAAAGAGGAAGAGGATAGTAAACTAGCTGAGTGGTCTTCATATAATGCAGGATGGTTTTGAAACATAGAAAAAAATGTTGTTTATATTGTCACCCGATCGTTGGAACACCCTATAGAACCAGCTGAGAGCAGGCAAGCAGGGAGGTCGGCGTTAGCCACGCCCCCCCTCGTTTGTCTTATAGTGGTGACAAGGGGCGGCTGGGAGAAAAAAACATCGCAGCCGGGGGAGACGCTGCAGCAGTTCACCATGGCGATCGAGCAGCTGCCTAGCAAGGCCTTGGTTGACCTGCCACTGGAGTTCGTATCACGGGAAGCCGCCTACAATTTTGTTGACGGGGTACGGGACACGGAGATTCGTCAGCGCCTAATGCTCGGCGAATATAAAACCATCCACGAGGCGCTGACAGCGGCATTAAGGATGGAGGCAGCCAAAGTAACAGCTACCCCCACGTCGAGTACGAGGAGTGTCCGCTACGCCGGAGACAGAAGACCAGCTGAGGGACGCCGGCGAACACCTAGTGGCCTGTGTTGGGGGTGTGGACAGCCCGGACACCTGCAGAGAGACTGCCTACACCAGGAAGGGCAGCTGGAAGAACGAGTAAGGCCCAGCGAGGAGAGGGGAACGTCGGCGCCATTACCACCATCCCCTCGAGTGACACTGCACGCCGTCAGCCGGCGTATGGATGACAGCCTCATCGCGGACGGTTGGGTAAGAGGAAAGCCGTGCCGCGTGCTGGTGGACACCGGGGTGGCAGTGACCATCATCAGACCTGACGTGGCGAAGGGTTTGCCGACAAGGAAGCCGAACCGTCCATACCAGCTTGTCACGGCATCGGGTGACACCTTGCCTGTGGAGAAGGAGGCCCTGTTGGAGCTGAACTTGGGACGGAGTGCCGTGCGTCTGTGGGTGTTCGTCGCGAAGGTGGCTGAGGAGGTGATTCTGGGACTGGATGCCCTCAGGATGCCCTCAGGAGCCGGTCGACGTCGGCAGGAAGGTCCTGCGGCTCAACAGAGACCGTCAACCCGAAGAGCGCCTTGGAATCTGCAGGGTCGTCTTTAACGAAGACGTGGTTGTCCCCGCGAGGAGCGAGGTGATGGTGACGGCGCGACCAGAAGGCCAGACAGCAGGTTGGGTCCAGAGGCTGCAGGAGTACGACTTCACCTCGGAACATCGTAGAGGGAAGAGCCACGGTAACGCTGACGCCATGTCCCGAAGACCCTGTCCAGAAGAGTGTGGCTTGTGTACAAGAGTGGAGGAGAAGGAGCGTGCCACAGCAGTCCGAGTAGTCACGGCAGTGCCTGCGGATGGCTGGGATAGCGCAGGCCTGAGGAGGGAGCAGCTGGCGGACGCAGACTTGGGGCCACTCTTAAGGGAAGTGGAGGCAGGGACGAGACCAACCTGGGAGGACATCGCACCGAGGAGCGCCACCTACAAGTCGTACTGGGCCCAATGGGACTCGCTGAAGACCAGAGAGGGCGTGCTGTTCCGGGTATGGGAGTCACCCGATGGGAAGACGCAGAGAGAACAGTTGGTACTTCCCCGGAGTAAGGTACCGAAAGTCTTGGAAGAAGTGCACGCCGGTACTTCAGGAGACACCTGGGAGCGAACCGAACAATTGACAAACTACGGCAGCGCTACTACTGGCTGAGGCTCCGAGCAGATGCTGAGATGGTGCCGTCGGTGTAACGAGTGCACGGCGAGTCGCGGCCCCCAGACTAGGAGCTGGGGTCGCATGCAGCAGTACAACGTCGGAGCGCCATTCGAACGGATCGCCGTTGACATTGTTGGACCGTTCCCAGTTTCCGACCGAGGCAACAAGTACCTAATGGTGGTCGTGGATTACTTCACCAAGTGGCCGGAGGTGTATGCCATCCCAAACCAAGAGGCAAAGACAATCTCAGACTGCCTCGTGGAGCAAGTATTCTGTCGATTTGGGGAGCCGTTAGAGCTACACAGTGACCAGGGTACCAACTTTGAGTCCAACCTAATGAAGGAGGCACTACAAAGGCTTGGGGTGAACAAGACTCGCACTATGCCTCTACATCCCCAATCGGATGGCATGGTCGAAAGGTACATCAAGACCTTAGAGGAACACCTGAGGAAGGTCGTGGCCAGCCATCAGCGAGACTGGGACGTCAAGGTGTCACTGTTCTAGCTGGCCTACAGCTCGTCTACACACGACACAACTGGGATGATGCCAGCCAGCTTAATGTTCGGCCGAGAGTTACGCCTCCCTTGTGACCTGGCTTTTGGAAGCCCCCCGGAAGCGAAACAGCCAGCGACCGAGTATGTGGAGAACTTGGTGGACCATCTCCACAACATGCACGAGATGGCTCGCCAGAACATCCAGAAGGCGAGCGACCGCATGAAGACCAGGTATGACAGGCAAGCCAACAGTCAAGGGTTCCAGCAAGGTGACCTGGTCTGGTTGTACCGTCCTACCCGGACCAAGGGACGCTGCCCGAAGCTCCAGCAGCCATGGCAAGGACCGTACCGGGTGGTGAAGAGGATTAACGACGTGGTCTACCGCATCCAGAAGGTTCCCCGAGGGAAGATGTTGGTGGTACACCTGGATCGCCTGGCACGCTACGATGGTGCTGTTCGGGACGACCAGCTTTGAGGAGGGAGCAGTGTCACCCGATCGTTGGAACACCCTATAGAAGCAGCTGAGAGCGGGCAAGCAGGGAGGTCGGCGTTAGCCACGCCCCCCCCCCCTCGTTTGTCTTATAGTGGTGACAAGGGGCGGCTGGGAGAAAAAAACATCGCTGCGCCGTCTCTTTCTGTTTCACCTGTGTTCTCGAACTTACGGGATATATCATTTAATCTAGAACATTCTCGATCCCCCAGCTGACCCTATATAAGCAACACGCCGGGCAGTAAGTGAGTCAGTCAGTTAGTGAGTTCTTGGCGTAAGAATGCAGTGCTAGTGTACGACGAGAAGACTGTGAGTGCGTCGGAGGATTGTGCGTAATTATGAGTGCAGGTGAAACTGTAACGGACGAACTGGTGAATCGTAATTGTGTGCATTACGTAATACTGTGTAATTGGCAAGAGTTTAACTGTAAGTCGGTGGAAATAAAGAACATTTTTGAGTGGTGCAATTGGACTTTTCATTTCACGAACCCACAAAGTCACAATATTTAGAGCTTCTAACTAGATTTTTCATTTTTCTTCATGTCCAACTTTAAGCATTTTTAATACTCATTGTCCAGACACTAAAGTTTTCAAAGAATTTAAGTTTTGCATATATATATTCCTAGATAAGTTTTCAATAAAAGTTGGTGTCATTATGGCTGTATATGAAAAAATTAATAATGATTGGTATTGAAAAAAGAAAATTGAAAAAAATTCAAGTAAATTCTATCATATTCCTTAAATTTTCTCCTCCAGAACCATTAGACTTGGGCAAATGAGTATATAAATATATAGTTTTGTAACTATTATCTAAAGGAACCAGAATCCAAAGTTCCAATCATTTATAACAAAAATTGTAGAGAATGTAATATGTTTCCCAATGTAAAGAAATCGCAGCAAAAAATTAAATTATTATTTTTTTGGTACAAACTATTGTAGATAGAAATATTACAAAAAAAGGGCCAAAGGCAACCAAATTAAAGAGAAAGAAGGTAATAAGATAGCTGTAGGGCCTGCATATGATGCATGGAGTTTTCAAAGTAAAGAAAGTAGTGTAATTTCAATCTAAATCTTTAAATTCATTTTTCTCCACTTTCAATTTTTGAACATTTTTGTATCTTCAAAATGCTCCAACTTCTGCAATTCTCAACGAATTTGTATTAAACTTTGCATACATATTCCTAAGTAAATATATAATAAAAGTTGGCATTTTTGTTTATTTAAATTAAATAGTTTATTTATAATTGATTTTTAAATCTCAAAATTGCAAAAAAATTAAGAAAAATTTAATATATTCACACATAAAAAATTTTTTGTCCAAAAATACTTGATACACACTTTAAAAGTATAGCAACTTTTATAACTGATGTACAGAGAAACCTGAATCTAAAATTTAAAGTTTCTAAAAGAAAATCTGTATGACCTGGGACTTTTTATATAACATACAAAAATCATACTATAAAAAGCACTAAATATTTTTTTTGAAAAAACTATTTAAAATAGAAAGATGAATTTTAAAAGCTTAACTAGATTCCCTATACCCCACCTAATGACAAAATTTCAAGCAGTTCTGATGTAAACTCTGGATTTTAGCATTTTTCACAGATGCCTCCCCTTAAGGCATAGCTCTGAAGCAATTGTTATATAACTCATTGTACTTTTATTTAACAACGAGGCTATAAAATGATGTGATAACCACACTTGAAAACTTGTGAAACTGAAACCAGTAAAACATTTCCTCAACTGCAAAGTGTAATAATTTAAAAATGACACAAGATTTAAAATGCTTAGAATGGTCAGAATAGTAGATGTACCAAAATACATCTAACAGAAGAGATAATACTGAAATAAAAGTGAAATATATTCAAAGTAAAACTTCTCCTGCTGAAGGCAACTAGTGCATGTATATATACCCATGGACAACAAAGTTATGTTTGGAACACAAAATTTATCCAAGACCTACTTGACACAATGCCTTGTTTACACCATGCATTATGTAGCAACAAGCTCCGAATATTAATATTACTAACCCATATCAATAACTCATAACCAAATACATAACTTAAGCTTCTACAAATGATTGATACTAACTAAAAATGTTAATGACACAGAAGTGTAACAGTTTGGGTTGTACAATATTACTAAACTTGCCACCTTCCATATGTGTCCACTGTAGAGCTGTGGCAAAACGTAGGCTACTCCTGTGCAGGGGTTGCAGCTTTGCTTCTTGCATGAAGCAAACATTTTTCTTGCTTCTCTTAAGATGCTGAATCAACACATACCAGGTATTTATTTTAAATATATTTAATTCATACACAACATTCATTTAAGTTAATAATATGAAAGTTATGATGCTTCTTTAAGAGTTTATTCTGCCAAACAGCAATATGCTGCACACAAACGCACATGGTGCTCAAACTGTTCTCTCTCAATGAATCATACTGCACTTGACAATGGCACATCATGCATCCCTTGCATTAGCCAAACCAGGTTTGTTCACTTGTGAAGCTGCAGATCAGCAACATCTACAACACAGTGGTGGATGAGATTATCCGGGAAGGGATTGGACACTGCTACCTTGGTTCAGGAAGAAGACTTGTGTCCAATCCTGAAATGGGTGCAATTGCAGTATTAAAGCTAAATCCAAACTGCTTCTGAAATGAAGACCAATTCGCATTTCCTGGATCAGCTTTAACAGCTCTGCAATGTGCAAATGATGCAGGACTTAATGCATGAACAGCAGCTAAGAAACATCTGACAAGACGATCAGATTATTTAGCCATATACATTTGCAGAGAAAAATGTTAACCACAATTGGAGTAATATAATACTCTCAGACAAGGTGACATTTTTCTGCATACTTAAAGGAAAGGTGATTGTTTATGATCCCTGTTCCAGATTTGAACCCTATTGAAAATGTGGGCTGAAGTGAAAAGGAGCTGTACTCCAATTTTTTTGTAGATGGGGGAAAGACAAAAGGGGCTTCTGGGCACAAATTCAAGAGGTCTGAGATTTTGTAGTTTCTCTTCCACCTTACTGGAGGCATTTACTTTTGCCTATGCCTACACGATTGAGGGCAGTTATACGTGCTGAGGGTGTCAATATTAATCATTGTTTATTTTTATGTTTTTAATTTTAGAAGATAATAGTATATTTACACATGTATTTTTTAGTTATTTAACATGAGTTTTAGCAGAATTATGTTTCTGTGTACATAGATAGGTCCACAACTTCAAATGCCAAAGTTATATTAATGCTATATTTATGCAATATGGAGTTTTAGACATCCTGTCACAACACACACTGTGCCGGGTTCATGCAGTTTCTTAAAGTATACTGCTACCGTGCCCAAGTATTCCACAGTTGACTATAACCAAGGAGTTCTGGCTGCAGGCATTAGATGTCCCCAGCACTCTGTAACTAAGAGGCACTTCCAGCTCAAAACGCCATGCTGCTAGAGGGCGGCACTGCCGCCTCCCAGAAGACTTTGCAGGACATTGACAAGTTAAAAGGCAGGCCCCAGGCAGAGTAAAGTCAGTCGGATTCTACGACTCAGCAAGGAAGCTACTGAAGAACATGCCAAGGAAAACAGCAGACAGGAGTATAGTAAAAATGTACTTTTTCAAAAATTGAAGCTGATTCATACAGACTTAAGCAGAACAGGTGAAACAATTAAATGCTTTTCATTACAGAAACATTACTGACACTAGTCCATTAAAGAGTTATTTTAGAAGAAAAAATTTACGTAATTCCATACAACCATAAACATATATACATTGTAATATTCATAGCTGGCTGGGTCATTAATCTTGTGCTGAATATTTATCTGCCATTCCACCTTGCAGTCCCCTAGATTCATGTGGAACGCTTCCACTAAACAAAGGGGAAATTTAAATATACCTATGATCTACGGCACAACACACAATCAGAACAAGATTAGAACCTAAGAACTTACGAGTGCCAACTTCTCTACCATAAGTTGTTCTGTGGTCTGTTTTTAATATGCAATAGTTAACCATTGCAGTCAGTGACAAACAGTTGCTTCATGTGCATTGTGAACACTGCTTTTAACAAGTTATACAAAGCTCTTTATTCAACACATGGAATCTAGAAATGGGTCATTTTTTGTGTCCACAGCTATACATACTGCAGACTGTTAGAATGGCCTAAAGATTTCAGCGCTGAAGATGTATTTATAGGGAGAGAATGCACACAAAGGGAGAACTTCTATTTAATACTGTTATAATTTGGCATGAAGTAATAGGGAAAGAGAGAGGTACCTTTTATTAGATGTTTAGGAAAAATCTTGACATATTACATTTTTGTAGGTAGGAGTAAGACTGAACCAATAAGAAGCCAGTATGTTTACAAACACCTATGCAAAATCAATGGAATGAGTCAACTTGAGTTGCTATCGAATGTCAACCAGGATAACATGCTGTCAGGCTGATCAAGTTACACACAAAAAGGTTTGCAAAGTAATCAGTGATAGTTCTGCAAACTAATGTAAAGAGTCATTCCGCACATCATGACTGAAAGAGTTAAGATCAAGGGATATTAAATAAAATGTGCAGGTATATAAATAAGTAATGAGTACACAATAGTTCATAAATAGAAGCCAGTGATGTAATAATCACTAAGTGTTGTGAGGAATAGTGACTAAAACAGCATTCTGTTATTGTCAAATACAACTTCACTATATGTGTGTGACTTTTCAACTACTATTTGAGGAGAATGACTTCACTGTTAACTCCGGAGCA
The DNA here is from genome assembly GCA_030765055.1 of Mantis religiosa. Taxonomy (NCBI): domain Eukaryota; kingdom Metazoa; phylum Arthropoda; class Insecta; order Mantodea; family Mantidae; genus Mantis; species Mantis religiosa. The sequence continues at coordinate 143,770,944 of CM060951.1, forward strand.
TTAGATACACACACATTTCAACTACAACCTTTGGTGAAATGAACAGTGTTCAATCAATTCAAGGAAACAGGATAATTGGCACAGTGCTTCACCTTTAACAGAACATGATCATTCAATAGTTATTATTAGTTCTTAACCATGATCCTAGATCAAAGGTGCTCTTAGCAGAAGACAGAGTGACAAATGCAAAAACCCACATCCAGTCCTTTTAGATAGCCAAAGCAAACCAAAGAACCCAGGAAGGATGATGTACAAGTTGACCAGAGGAACTGCCACAATGCGATGCTATTTAAATACTAATTTAATTTTATCCGTCTCCCAAAATATGCTTTAAACAGCATTAAAATCCATTTAATTGACCTAATAGTAGTAGGACTATAAAGCCCAGGGAACGAGCAAGATGGCTCAGACAGTTTCACCTGCGGCTCGGGTTCAATTCCCATGGCCAACCTATTTGACCCTTTTTGGGTTTTTGCAGGGTTTTTCCTGGGTCGCCAGGCGAATGCTGGGTAGGTTACTGGGTCACCAGGCAAATGCTAGATGGGTTAATTACACCTCCCGAATTTCCTGTCCCTCCATTTCATCTCCATTATCGTTTCACATCATCTCTCATCTAGTGGTCTCTTTCAGGGTAGAAATGTCGGTGGGTGTCTCGGTGCTGTCGTCACTCCTTGGTTCAGCAGCATTCTGTCTCATCTCGCCTCATACTTCCTCCCAGGGGGCTTAGGTACACTAAACCACATGTTTCTTAACGAATCCCCTCCATAGTAATCCTAATACTAAGTCCTGGGACTTAAATGAAGTTGCCATTAAGATAGTTGTATTATGTGTATATGAGAATTCCTAGTGGTTTACCTGGAAAATATGAGTCAGTTGGAGAATTTAATGTCATACTGATACATTGGCCATGGTAGCTCAATGGTTAAGAGCAAATGGATGAAAACCAGGAGATCTGTGGTTCAAATCCTGGCTAAGTCTGACATGCTCCAAAACCATTAGGTAAATTATCTAAATGTGATATTCTCTCTCAACTTGGATCTCATTACCATCATCTCTTCATTTGACGACTACTACTACAATCCACTGTGTTAAACTTTTTGGTTTGCAAACAAATACATTATAATGGAATTCACTGTTTATGTGGGACAAAATTGTGCCAGTATCAAACCAGCCATTATTCTTTCTACATTGTGTTGTTGAAATAATGGCTTAACCTCACAATGGAATCATTATTACATGATTCTCTTGATAGATAGGCTCTATTACAGTGTCGTGCAACACAATTTAGTGCCAAACACTGGAATAACGTCAAGCAGTTTTATTTTCAGTTTGCACAACTGGTCCTCACACAGCAATCTTTACACAATTAAGCAAATTAATAATAATGTGGTGCTATTTGCAGATATTATACAGAACTATATTTCATGCTAAGGCAGTACGTGCAGCACCTTTTTAAGCATTCAATTGTAGCTTTGTTAGCTTTTATCAAAAAGCTCTTATTAAACGTCTGTTCACAGCATATTACTTCATTTTATTTATATAGAAGTGCTACTACATTTCAAATTGAACCTAATCCCAATATCTTATTAGACATCAGCAATCTCAAGTCGGCTCTATTCTTTATCACAAGGCTGAAACATTCTGATTTAGTCTAAGAAGGGAATAATCTGAATTGCCAACATATTGATGTAATTCCTTTCTTGGAGGTGTTGAAAACAGTGTTATGATAAATTAAATTTAAAGGGAGTCGATTGTTTAGTGTTGTTTAGTGTCATTAATCGACTCCCTTTAAATTTAATATTGATGTAAGTTTACCATATATTAATAGTCCATCTGATACATGAGTGCAAGTTGAACTTGCTTATTTAGTATTTTTCCTACTGGGCAGGATAGCTTAGATGATAGCATCTAGGACTTGTATTCATTGGTTCCAGTTTCAATTTCCATTGGACTGACCAGCCTGGCTGAAATTTTTCATGCATTTCCAGGTTGGGAGACAAATGCTGGAGCAAATTTTATATCACCATATCTTTTCCAAACCCTCATTTGCTGTCTGGTGTTGCAGGGTCTGGAATAATTTTGGTGGGGTGTGGCGCCTGCAGTAGATTTCTTTCCCAATATGGAACCCTCTGCCTGAACCTATTTATCCAATTTCTGGATATGGGGAGAAAGGCCTTAGAAAGTGCACCCATAGACACCCTTAACTAAAACAATAATTCCCATTGCAGTGCCTTCCATATTCTCTCATGTTTCTTTGTTCAAAAGATCTGTGCGTGCTAATCCTATCATAATTTCCTCTTCCAATAAAGAGATCAGGATAAAAATTCAACTACCTTATCTGATTTTAAACTCAAAATTCTGTCCTGCTGGTACTAACTTATTTCTACACGCTGAAATTTTTCCTGGTACTACACACATAAAATTGGGCAAAAATATAAAATTTCTTGGGGTCAGACAAACAACTGTAGTCCATAGTGTGAGCTACACACATAAACTATAATATCACAAAAATAAAAACTAACATCTGACAACCATAGAACGCGGTTAAGATCATTTACATGAAGGATTAAATTTACAAAATCAAGTTGTGCATCACAGAACCTAATTTAAGGTTAATTACTGCCAGCTATCAGTAACAGGTCACAAGTGATGCAATAAAAATTTTAAACCCCACCAAATGAAGTCTACACTTTGTTGCAGCACAGTGAAGGGGATCATGATCATAATGAAGGTTAAAATGCAAGAATAAGCTCTGGCAAGAATAGCAATGTACCTATACCAAATGTTGCAGTACATTCAGGCTACCATCTTAAGCAACTAAGGTGCTTAATATTATTAGCATTAAAAATTGCAATATGAGCATAGAATTAAATACCTACTTTTGTCATGGTATGGCAAAAACCTGTAGCACTGAAATCTGCACATAAAGGCATATAAGCACCTCCATTGCCTGAACTTGTAAAAAAAGCACCCACTTCCACACATTTTATATGCAAAACATAGAAGTTGGCAAGTGAATGCACATTCAAGTACTAAAAGCATCAACTGACTTAAAGTAGTATGGAAATATGCATAATAATATCTATTTGTCTTTCTAGATAAATTGTAACCATCTAATAGAATATGTTCAACTGTCTTAAATCCATAACAAATTCCAAGAAATACAGGGAAGTAATTTCCAATCCCAATAAAAACTCTGGTTGTTTATCAATTTTATGCCTATCCTTGAAGTAATCCAACTCACTAATTCTTCATTTATAAATTCATAATTTGATATGAGGAGTATATTTCAAATTGTGTTATGTTCAAAAAGATGTTTACAGAATTTTTCACTAACCTGGCAAATGTTTCACAAATTTAGAAATATCATATAATAGTGTTTCAGGCTACTTCTAGAAACATGAAAAACTGAAATCAATTTCCAAAAGTGCTATTATTCACCTTTAAGGAAAATATAAACAAACATTCTAACGTTCATAACATTCTTGTTGATTATCTACATCAAACTGACATATTACTGAAAACCATTATGCAATAAAATTATTACCATTAACCATCTTGATATACAAATCAATGTCTTTCAGCAATAATTTTTTAATGTTATACATACTGTTTCATTTAATAGTTGTTTGCACTATTAAATAAAACTGTCAACACAAAATCTTCTGGTTAAACATTTCGATATACAGAATATTCAGAATACTCATCTTAAAGATTTCTTTTTAAATTGATTCAATTCTTCTCAGAAACCATAAGCTGACATAACTAAATTCTTTCTCATTGCCAATCACCTAGCAACTGCATTGACAATGTCAGCGTAGAAATCTGAATCTCCTATGCTGTTCCAGCAAACCCAAACATTTACGTAGTAAATTATTCACACCAGTCTTTGCTTCCTCACTATTGTATGCCGAAATTGCTAACAGTTCAGGAACAATGCACTTTTTTTAATGGTGTTGAAAATGTCACAAATCCAAAGATCTTTATCAAATATTCACAGAGTACTTTACAGTCCCTCACACTCAAATCCTCCCTAATACATGGTTTATAAATGCTATGGTTTTCTTTGGATGTCAGTATTTCAGATTTCTTTTGAAGACATTTTTCCAAAGACTCTTGTCTGGGGAAGAAATGAATGGCCTCATACTACAAAAAAAAAAAAGCGCTCTTAAGTTGTTGAGAAGCTTTTTTTAACAAGAAAGATAATCAAAACATGTACCACATGGGCATTTCTATTTTGTTCCTCCATAGCCATCTTCAAAAAGCCTCAAGCTATTATTCTCAATAGGGAACTTTTAACTTTTCCAGAAAATCACAGACTTGAAGCAACCTTATGGGACCTTCTACCAGCCTGATTTTCTGCCCAGACATAGAAATGTGGATTTTTATTACATGTGTCATTACACAGAAAGTGCCATGATTTCTTATGAATAGCATGCCCCACTGATTGTTTTGAAAGAACCAGTATCTGCTGCATATCAAAGCAGAAGGTTTAATTATTGAGCTTCTCCCTCATAAGTATACAAAACATTTTTGTCATTAAACTATGAGCATCTAAGTTAATTAGAATTTGCAATTTTTCATTTTGGTCAGCTGTAGGCAATTTATGGGAGATTTTAAGGCAGAAGCTATAAGTATCTGTGGCGGTTTACAAAACCTAAGTAAATTTTGAGCTAAATATTTTCTGAAAGAACCACTTTAATTTTAATTCACTTGACACACTTTCATTATACACTTCTTCCTTCTGAAGAAAGGAACAATTGTTGGCTCTTCTTTCTAGAATAGTGGCTCTCCTTACCCTTTAGGCTTGACGTGAATCTAACAGCTCCTTTGTCTTTGCTGCAAGCTTCTCTTTCTTGTGATCAATCCCTCTGCATACTTTACATCTTATGTCAGCTATAACTGATTTAGCAATTGTATTCAAAAAACTTCGCAAAAAATTTAGCACATGTTCAAAATCTCTATTTACTGGAATGTGATATCTAAATGATCACTGGTGAAAGTTTCCTGGTATCAGCTTCTGGATGGCATCTCTTTATTAAAGAAACATGAATCATCCATCAAACTCACCAATCCTGTTCACTTTCTTTACAACTGCAAATAAATATTTATGGCCTTTAGTAGAATATGTGTTGATATATTACGATGTTAATGACCTTCTGTTTACTGGCATGGTGGTGTGAACATGGTCATATCAGAATCTTTATTGGAGTTCCTTATCCCACCCACATCAAAAAATGGAAGAGTTATAAACCTGAATGTTGACTTAGTAATGTATCAGATTGGAGGATCTCAACCTTCATGAAAATTTTCGCACGGTTGGATTAACATTTTTAGCAAGACTTACAATCCTGGTATTCTTTTTTAAAGTTTATTTTTACGTACCTTGCCTCAGAAATAGGTAGATGGGCATGTTTGGTTTTCTTTCCCCTCTTTCAGCTTCCTCCTGAATTATCACCTACAACAATTCCTTCCTCCATAATTGAAACAGCTGCTGTTCCTTCACACAGAACTCACAAAAGATTACTTTATTATTGAACTTTATTATTTGTCGAGAAAAGCCGCGGGTTTTTAGTATACTCAACCGAGCAAACTAATCAGTTTCATGTAGTATTAATGTTGGATACTATACAATTTGAAACACTAGAGCACTGTTTACGACTTACTATAATAGCTAGGTTTTAGCGGTTATTTATACTGTTAATGAACACAATTTATTAAAATCTGATATCAAGAATGAAATATCGCTTTGGAAACCATATGAAAATGTATCAAACTCAATTTTGTCCAATGATGAACATAGTACGATTTGAAACGAAGCTCCTCATATCTAGTCACATTTCCTTTTTAGGTAATGTTTCTTACCACTGAAGTTCATAACGTTGAATTAACACCTTTGTAATAATAATCACTTGATTGATGATGTAAGAATGGTTACATAATGTACTAATCTATATTTTTTTGACCTATTCAGGAAACATATGATTTTCATATACTAAGACAATTTTCAAGTTTATGCCATTAAATACTATTACTTAGTATGTCTTAAGTCATTTTATGAAGTGCTAATTTGTTACTATCTAATCATGCAGAGATTCAGGTTGCAAACAATAGGGTTTAAGTTAACTAATGCTTATTTAGGATTCCTGAACTTTGGTTCTACAAAGCCTAATTACTTCATCAGGTGTCAGAAAGAAATAGAAATTGCTCATCTAAGCTGATAGCAGAAAACCTACATATGGAAAACAGAGGACAATCAAAACTGGGTTTATATAACAGAGGTCTATATGGACCAAAATTCTTACGCTTGACACCATTTAAGAATAGGCACGACTGTATGACAGTTCTTAGTACAAGTACTTCACACTAATGCTGAAAACACTATTTTGTGTTAGTTACAGCTTTTGCTTTAAATTAATAAACACCACTTCATAAGAATTTACATCAATTACCAAAGTACTTTTTCTTCTGCACTGTTTTATAAAAAATTAAGTTTTGCTCTATCAGGGTACCTATTCTTGGAAACTTAACTATTAGCAGTGAAATTTGGTGGTATCTGGTAGTAACTTCTAAAACAAGTACAGTAAACAATCCTGTACAGCAGGTTTTTGATATTCTGAAAATAACAGTATTTATAGTTATGCATACCAATGAATATTTTCAAAGCCAAAGTGTACTATGTTTATTTACAACTGCAGTAGCCTAATCAAAATATTAATACAATTATCACTACAATAGGGACCTGACAAGATAGTTTTAATACAATCTAATACTCGAGTTCTCAGAAAAGGTACAAGGATTTCCACCTCTGCCCCTAATGATAATTTTTATTATATTATCTTAAAATCTTTTGAAGTTAAAATGCGTTCTCACCTAGTTTCCCCTTAAGAATGTAGCTGTTTTATTCACACTTTCAAATAGGTTGTGTTTTACTGCTATCAGCTTCACATTTTATATAACTTCTTAGCATTAAGCATTTACAAAATAAATTCAATATCCAAACGTTACCAAAATGTATTTATAGCTTAATTTAGAAGCATGTGAAACCAAAGCTATAATATATCGAGATTTAACTGTTCAAATTCATATGAGATTAAAAAGACAGAAAAAGAGAATTAATTAGAAAAACCAAATTTATGATTCTCTGTAATGTTAAAAATCTAAAATTTATTTTACCTACCTTGGTCAGCACATCACTATAAAATAATCTTCTTGGTGGAATAGCAGAGTTGGTTTTGGGCAAGAAAAGTGATGTCGGTGCTGTGAATGGGCTTTCTCTATATAGATCTGCAGCCAAACCATTCCAATATTCCAAACAAATTTTAAAAATTTCCACTTCTTCAACCTCAGAGATCACAACTAAGTAATGCAGTGCCTGAAATGAAAATATGTAATAGAAAAAACAGAATTAGCCTATACAGTATAATAAAATATTACAATAAGATGGCCTAAGGTGTATGTACCTCTTTATAAGAACTGCCAACTTATGTAGAATATTTCCTTAAAATATGTTTCACTATCTCAAACCTATGGGCCGGAGTCTTTTGTTTGGAAGTTTATAGATGATCTGATTCATTACTAGTCTAGTCTGATATCTTTATTAAGCAAGAGGAAGTGATTACCTACTACAATAATTGTTATGGGTTCTAAAATGGATAGAAAAAAACATAACCCCTGCCAAAAAAGGTAGAGGATAAATGAAGAAACAACAGAGTAGTCAAGGCATATCACTGAGATTAGCAGAAAACCTTTGTTGGCTGTGTCTATGTTGCCAAAGAAAGTGCTACCCGAAGACATATTTCCATTAGTGAGCACATCTCTCTGAAAGCGTTCATGGTGTTCTGTGCAAACCATTACAATATTCTGGTTTTAACCAGAAAATAATAAATTCTAAGCAGTGTTAAGAGAACAAAGGAGTATTTCTACTACATAGAAGGAAGAAAATGCATGCATTTTGTAAAATATGCCTTGAAACTCTACCAGATATCAGCCAAGAGGCAACATGCTATTCAGGAACAAATACCAGCTAATGCTACATTTAGAGAGAGAAGTTATACACAGAAATCTTTCTCAAAAGATGATATTTAACGTCTGGCAAATGCTCAAAGAACACTTAAACGCACTTGCTATCTGATAAATCATTATATAAATTCTGATCACTCTTGTATTGTTTCAGGAAAATTTAAACAAAAAAGTATCCTACCTCCACTTATTTAGTGAATCAGAGGTTATCAATGGAGGATTTCATATATAAATTAAGGGAAAAAATATATGCAAATGAATAACTTATTAAAAAATATATCTAATTAACCTAATTTTCTAAGTAACTACTACCTAAACATTTAATCTAAAGCAAAGTAATGTGCATATTTCATCAAAGTTTTCCAGGATGTAAACACAAATTCCAGTATAATTTAAGCATATCCAGTATGTAAAAAAACAATTCAAGTATATTTCCAGTACTAATGGACACGCTGATCAGATTAAAGGAAAATCCTATACCTCAGCTAGGCATCTCACATCATGGCCACTGGTTTAAAAAATCAGCATACTGGCCTCTCAACCAAAGCTGTAAATGTTAATTTTCTATTGAAAATAATTTGAAACAGACCTAAATGGCTTGGGCTTTTTGGCATAGGCAGTAAATATCTGGCTTTTAATAAAAATTACTGTTCTGGTTATGTTCTCATTTGTCAAAATATTGAAAACAGCCAAACCAGAGAAATTATACTGGAAAAAATGTGGTTGTTTAGCATTATTTTAAAAATCCACATTAACACATTTGAAACACTTTAATTGTCACATTGCACCACCTGGGTAAACTAATGAGTCACACAGCATATAAATGGACCTAACTTGTTTTAAGTTTTATCAATTTTTAATTTGTGTAAAATGCACACTCATCTTTCACAATTATAAGTTTTGTTACAGAAAGATTCATTATACCCACATGTTAACATTGGCCACTTGTCCAAAATAAAAAATACTACAAAAATTTAATTACAGTTTTAACTAAAATTATAAATTATGTACACCTTTTTTCTTTACCTTCAGTAGAACATCATTGAGCTGCTTTTTTTCCACAAGTGTTCCATGCTCCTTGAGGTAAGTGCATAAAAACATTGCTAGGTTCTGAATGAAATTCTGCTCCTGATCTTGCCCACATGCATAAGCTTCTTTGATGTTTGTGTTTAAGGGTAACATCTGAAAATCAAGCAATCTTTATGCCAAGATGTTCTTTTAATAGACTTCTAATTCTTGCTACTCTTTCCCTCTGCAGTTTTCAGCTGGAGTGCACTCTTACAAGCAGAAGTGACAATTATTGCTTAACTATGATGAATGGAATCCTGTGTGTTACAGCACTAATGATACCAGATGTGGTCAATGTAACACAATCAATCAATTGAGCCAGGTCCACTTGAGTCAATGCTCCACTTATGTGTTTCGTTTGGATCTTCCTAACATCAGCTGTTAGGTAAATGCTAGCAATAAGTGGAGCATTGAGTATTAGTTTGACTCAAAATTATATTATATTAATTTTGTACTTCATTGTATCATAGTCATTGGAATTGTTTTACATTATCTATTAAATAATTCCTGCTATGCAGTGGCAGACTGGTTAGACCGGCTCGCACCAAGGTGGCCAGGTTAGACCCCAGGTGACTGCAATGCAAGACTTGTGGTGGACAACATTGCTCTGGGGTGGGTTTCCTCCGGTCCTCTGGTTCACCTGGATGAAACTGAGACTGAAATGAGACACGAGGTAATCTGCCTTCTCCCTTTCCACTTCCAGAACAATACAATAGAGTTAATGTGAGCTCAAATTATGTTGCAAACAGAAATAATACTTTGAAACTGACTAACATTGAACAACTTATTCATGAAGAAACTGACACGGTAACACAAGACTGGGAAGACTGCGTGAGAAATGCAGATAAAACTACAAGAATGACTTTTGGTAAGAAATAGCATGTGACCACATTTTGGAGCCTATTATCATAAATTTGCAATAACCGGAGAATGACAATGACAAATTGTCTGTTGACATGACGTTCACAGCTATATGGATGGGCCACAGGTAATTCCATTGGTTTAGAAAGATAGGTAATTCACAAACTATAATTATAGCATTTAAAACATGTGCATAATATGCAAATAAACATGTTGCAATTGTGATTATGCATTATTATAGAAGTTTGGAAAATTTACTTTGCATTCACTTATGTCTTAGTACCAAGAAGACTCACACATGTGCAAGAGAGAGAGAGAAATATACCACTTTTATGCAAATCTAATGCACACCCGATATTTGACATTTAAAATTATTAAAAAACTGCTTGTATCGAATGTAATGCACATCAAGTACAGAATATTAGGTATTTTATTTAAATTTATTTTATGCAACAATGAATTTATTGTATACATAAACAATCAGATTATAGAATTGAAAGTGCCCCATTGTTAGGTGTCACATTATTACATGAAATAAGGAAAGTAGACATTCAAATCTGAGGTTAATACAATACCGTAAATCACCATTATTCAATGATGCATTCATCACTGGAATCCTCGGAAGTGTTTGAGTCCATATCAAAACCAAGTTCATTTCACCGTCATCCTCGTCATTCCAGAGCACGTCATCCTCACTGCCATCCAAAGCATTCCACTGAAATGTGGAAACGTAGAGTCAGACTGAAAAATTCAATGCCATAGCCGGGATTTGAACCACGGATCTTCTGGTTTCCGTCCAGCCGCACTACCATTGTGCTACTATGGCCAACGTGCCGATATGACATTAAATTCTCAAAACTGACTCGTATTTTCCCGGTAAACCACTTAGGAGTTCTCATAAACACATGAGACAACTACCTTAATGGCGACTTACTACATGTAAGTACTTTAAGGCCCGGGTTTTTTTATAGTAAACCACTATTAGGTTAATTAATGGAAATTAATTATTCTTTCACACTGGCCGTGTGTAGGCTAAATTGTGGAAACGTAGTACGAGTCAGTTGGAGAATTTAATGTCATATCGGCACGTTGGCCATAGTAGCACAATGGTAGTGCAGCTGGACGGAAACCAGAAGATCCGTGGTTCAAATCCCGGCTATGGCATTGAATTTTTCAGTCTGACTCTACGTTTCCACAATTTAGCCTACACACGGCCAGTGTGAAAGAATAATTAATTTCCATTAATTAACCTAATAGTGGTTTACTATAAAAAACCCGGGCCTTAAAGTACTTACATGTAGTTAAGTCGCCATTAAGGTAGTTGTCTCATGTGTTTATGAGAACTCCTAAGTGGTTTACCGGGAAAATACAAGTCAGTTGGAGAATTTAATGTCATATCGGCACGTTGGCCATAGTAGCACAATGGTAGTGCGGCTGGACGGAAACCAGAAGATCCGTGGTTCAAATCCCGGCTATGGCATTGAATTTTTCAGTCTGACTCTACGTTTCCACAATTTAGCCTACACACGGCCAGTGTGAAAGAATAATTAATTTCCATTCCACTGAAATGTTTGCAGTTTGTCCTCAAAGCCTGCAGGAAGCTTCTGGCACATTGTTGTACAGCATCTTAGAGATAAACCAGTCCTCTTCATGAAACGCTCCACCCATCCATGGTTAGCCTTAAACTCCTGTTTTAGAATACCAAGAGCTTCAACCTCTTCTTTAGCTTTCTTTCATATAGTGTCACTAGTCACAAATAGCCCATTCTTCCTCCTTTCCTGCACATATTCCAACACTTTTTATCAACTTCAGGATGTCTTCTTTTGCGAGGACCCATAAATTTCTTCCTAATAGCTTTAGTACCAAATAATGCCAATTTCATTTTTGCCACAAGCAAACACTATGATACATTGAACTCCCTTCCTGCCTTTCTATTACCATTTTTTTTTTCAGCATAAAGGATTACTTTACACTTTAAAGAAGCATTGTAAGATGTTCTTCTGTGTTTGCCCTCCATATTGTAACTAAAAGTGCTTACTTTTTCCCTTCTTAACAATAGTATAGTTCTGCAGCACATCAAAACAACGCTTAATAGGCTAAAGATAAATGAACTCCAGCAATCCATTGTGATGTAATGAACGAAAAAACATTGAAGTTACTGGAATTCTATGGAACAGATTTTCACTTGAATCTAATATGCACTCAAATCTAATGAATACCATGAGTTTGAGTACTAAATTTGGTCAAAAAGTTGTGCATTAGATTCGCATAAATACAGTACAATGAGTGGCATTAACGAGCTGGCATGGCTGAGTGCGTTAATGCACCTGATTCACCAGAGTACAGAACTCTTTCCATTTGAAACACACAAATTTACATCGGAGCATTCACAGCAAATGTTACGTCCACCCTTATTAACTCTGTCATCTCCAGGTGGGTTGGATAAGCTTCATCTTAACCTTACAAGGTCAAGAAATACTACCCTGTTTCCTGAGCCACCCTGGAAGCTGTCTCAAAATTTGAAATGAAGGTGTGAAATCATAATTACAGTGTTAATGGAAAGTGAGGAACAGGGGGGAAAAAAGGAATGAATTTCCCAACTGTAATGAAAATAATACAAGGCTTTTCACCTATTCTAAATGCTAATTTGGCCAACTCATTGTCAGATAGAAACATTTACTAATGGCCTTCCATTAACCTTTTTATTCTTTCAGCTTACAGGGGGGAACAGCAATTATTATGCACAAAGTAGTTATGTTGTCCATTATCTTCACTTGAAATAAGATATGGCATTTCTGGTAATAGGGTTGTTTCAATTCTTAATTACTGCTGAGTACTTCATCTAAAAACAAATGAGTGCTTTTTATTTTATTACAGTAAAGAGAGATCCATATGTGTAGACTACTGTACATTTAGAAAGCCTCCAGAAAGTAAGAGGTCTATCAAACCGTGATAGTTTAACATTCATTTACTATCATATTACCTGTTACAAATGTCAATATATCAATGAAAATGTATGTAGAACAAAGATGAGAAATAAATAATTCTAATTCTAATCATATTACCTTTAGTAAAAAGTCATTACAATGTTTTGTAATGTCAAAACATCTGCATATTACAATAATAACCTAAACAAAATAATGAAACCATATCTTCACATCTTATCATATCCCAAAATAAAGCTAAGTTATAAGAACTTCTGTTTAGTCAATAACTAGTTCTGACAGTGAAGAAATCACACCTAGATTGCTTACAACTTCAATAAATTAATCTGCAAATCTCTGCAACTGTGAATCCCCGTATCAATACAAATTGTCAAAGCTTGCAAACATACCTCTTGGCCATTTAGAATACCTAAGATAAATCTGGGTTAACTTACCTGCTCTAGCTGAGCCATGGTATGTGTGAAAAGCACAATAAACATGTCGTCGTAGTTTGTAACTGTGACACCAGCGATCTCTGTTAGACATTTAAGTGTAACATTCCGAAACAAAGGAACATTGAGAAACTGCAAAGAAAAAATAAAATTTTAGTTAATTGATGGAAATTAATCATTTCTTCACACTACCTGTACCGGGCAAATATACGAGTCAAATGGAGAATTTAATGTCAGGAAGGCACGTTGGTCATGGTAGCTCAATGGGTTAGAGCGACTGGACTGAAACCAGGAGATCCGTGGTTCAAATCCCGACCATGACATTGAATTTTTTATGTTGACTCTATCAAAAAATAAAATATCTGTAATAACCAGTAATAGTAATTCCTTTTTCTAATTCAGTCCGTTATACTATAACTTACATTACTCATGCATCTTACTGTAAATCACAGGCATATTTCAGAAAACCGTTCTAGAAAAGCTAGTATATGTAGCATATTTTTATTATATTGGTTTATATTTATTACCAGGTAGTTGCATTTGTCACTTTCAAATGCCAAAGACTATGTGGGCTAACTATTCTTCCTGTAATTCAAGGTGGGAAAAATATTGTACTCAACCCAAAAATTTTATATCAACATTTTATCACAAGTATGTGTTCACTGTGTAATCAAAATAAACAGATGAATGCTTTGGTATGCAGAGATAGAGAGTGTGCGTGCATGCACTTGTGTTTATGTTGGTGATTAAGTGTGTAGTAAGATGTATTTATGTGCACCTGAGTATGCAAATTCTCATGGAATCTCAGAAACCTGATCACTTTTTATGCAATAATTTTTTATTTTCTCAAAAATGTCACCATCATGCATTTTACATATTGCATGAGAAATGCATACCTTCAGGGTTCTTTCAGTATTTTTCCAACAATTTTTATATATTATCTGAACCTCAGCTCCCCATCTACTTAAGTTGCTTTAATGTGGTCATTGCAGCATGTGCAGCTGCACCAAATATTGAACAATAGGACGCAAAGGTTATTTACAGTTTTGAAAGCTTTTCATGATTTCCGCCAGCTGCCAAAGTAAATTTCAGATTGGATATTTAATACCACAACCCAAAATTTCATGTTAAGTCTAAAGTAAACATAAATGAAAGTGGATAGACTCTAATACCTACAGTAATGAGGTAGTTGATTAGCATTAAGATCTCTTAACATATGTAAAAGCTGTCAAACTATCATCTGTGCATCAAAGAAGCAGAAATACAGTTGCCTGGCATTGAGGCCTGTGTGGAGATGTGACCAAATAAGAAGATAAGGTGGACAAGAAGATGTAGAAGGCTGAATTTATTAATCATCTAGTTGGCATTTTGTTTTATTATACAATCTGTATAAGTTCATATGACATTGTTCTTTTGTGTATTCAACACTATACTGAATTGAAAAATAAATAAAATTAAATAAAAATAAAATAAAATTATAACAAAACGAAAAGGCATTTTCCAGAGGAGATTTTTTTTTAGTCAAAACCTTAGCCATTTTTTAGTAAATCAAATCTTGATGTCTCAATACATTTATTTCTGGTGAAATTTTGGATGAAATACAATACTTCTCTTACTGACAGTACATACTATAGAAAGTAAAATTGAAATGCAACAAGCAAAAGAGTCAGAAGAATATCTTATTAACTAAAGTTACACACTGAAAAATCTACAGTGAAGTAGCATCACTGTGTCAGAACATCATGGAAGACTGAGGTAAAAGACTTATGCCCAATTTCACCAACAGACGTTAAGGCTTAACATGGCTGTTAGTCTATTTAGCATCACGTTATAACAAAAATTGCATTTCACCAACAAGTGTTAGCTTATTAACTTTAAAGAGAGTCGATTAAAGACACTAGACAACACTTACTTTTAAATTTTTCCGGAACTAGTTTCAGAGGCTTTGCCTCTATCATCGGCCGGCTCTCGACTCGTGTCGAGTTAGCTTAACACTCGTGTTAATCTCTTGTTAAACTAACAAGTCATATTTCTGTTAAGTCATTAACAATTGTAGAATTGTCAAGATGGCGGTGTGAATGCAGTTTTTGATTATTAATTTTTAGATGAGTCGTATTTATTACAGCCAGTTTTTGATGTCGATTTAGTATATTTAGGCCATCTAAATTGCATTAGTAATGGAGTACGGCCTATGACGAGAAATGATTTTCAGAAGATTTCAGAAGATTTTCTATGGCAGTATAGACTGTCAAAACAAGTTATGAAGGTTACTGAGGAAGTACAAGAGAGGTTATATGCATTGAATAGGAATATGGCAATCTCGCCTTTGTTTCAATTATTAGTATCTTTGCGATTTTATAACTCACTGAATTCTGTGGATATTAAATTGTCCACTGTCCAGCTGTGTGTAAATAAACACAAAAGTGCATCATAGTACATTTAGATAATAAGATTCATCCACAGCCTTCTATATCTGTAATATTTACAAGTCTCTTGGCATTAACATGTGTTTGTTAACATTTTCAGAAAACAAGTTGCTTAACACTTGTTAACGCTGTAACAATTGTTATGTTACATTTGTTAACATCGATTTTAACATCTGTTGGTGAAATTGGGCATTGGTGTCAGAACGTTGTAGAAGACGGAGGTAAAACACTTGATGTCAAACTGTGTTAGGAGTAAGACGTAAACTCTTTATAATAAAACATTGTAGAGGAAGAATGTAAAGTGATGTAAAAAGAATGATTAGGATAAATTGTAAAACTTATTGAGAAACTTTGAGTATTCAAATGAATCTAAAGATTGTAATTATACGTTTAGGCGTGCAATGTAAATACATTGCAACAGAAATAAAAATATGAAGAATTTTGATCCTAAAGAGAACTAAATTTTTCATCTTTGAACACGAATTTAGTCCCTACAAACCATCCTGGAGATAAGTTAAGATTCTCATGCATCGACTAGAGCTCTGGAGAGCTTCCAGAGGTATTGCAGCTCCAAGTGCCGGACTTCATGACCTGCAACTTCAGCTCCATCCCAAAGGACAGGACACAGGAACATCATCTGCAAGGGGACAGCAGCATCCCTCCCCAAGATTGTTCCAGACAAAAGCTGAGGAATTGGAGGCAGTCAGGGGAAAGTGAGAGAGAAAACTTGATACTTAGATGGGCATATAGAGGTCTGATGGAAGAAAAGAAGAGGGAATGGTTTATAAAAGTACCTAGGTAGAATGTTAAATCAGGCAGCAAAAACCCATGATATGAAAAAAGATGTGATCAATATTAAAGCTTACATAAAGAGGGGGCAAGAAAAGATAAGTCTGGACCAATGGTGTGTACATATTTTAAAAATTTGTTAGGGCGGACATATGTAAAAGGAATGGAAAGATGATTACAGGGGAGCCAATTCACAATTAATGAACTATATGTAGACATTATGAATGTTGAAGTAAAAACTTAGAAAGTTAAAAGTCAATAATGCAAGTGGGTTCTATGGTATACAGGGGAGTTCTAGAAGGTATGGGCAGTTGAGGGAACTTGAAGAGATCTAGTAATAAGGCCAATTAATAAAATATTGGAAATGAGAGAGAGATTCCAAAGAAGTGGAGGACAAGTATATAGTACCGTTGTGCAAAGGAAAGGAGAGAAAAGCAACCCTATGAACATAAGGGTTAAGCCTACTTTTTATTTTAGGGAAGATCTTTACATGTATTTAAGCACATTGGCTGCAGAAGTGGGTAGAGAAAGAGAAGTTATCAAAGTTTCAAGCAGTATTTAGACCAGGGAAGAGAACTGATTATATCTTTGTAATCAAAACAGTTATAAGCAAATATTTAAGCAACAAAATAGGAAGAATATGCATGGCATTTATTGAATTAGAAAAAGGCGTATACAATAGATAAGAGAAGCATTGTGGACAAAATTAAGTATAAGGGGTAAATTAAATTTAAAGGGAGTTGATTAATGACATTAAGCAACACTTACTTTTAAATTTTTTTTAAAAGTGTTGTTTAGTGTCATTAATCGACTCCCTTTAAATTTAATTTATCATAACACTGTTTTCAACACTTCCAAGAAAGAAATTGCAATAACGGGATAAGTTACAAATTTATTGAAATACTGCATAAGATATATCACGAAAATGAGTTTTGCATCAAACTGCATTGTCATGAATATTGTAAGAGCATGTTTAAGGTAAGTACCTGACATAAATGTCAAATGAGTTGAAAGGATCTATACTGTCACAGTACAAAAAATGCTACATGGGGCAGAGATATGGGGAGTTAAATGAAGCATGGGCAGAGGTGGCCGTTATTAATAGATCCTTCTGTAAATATATTCTAGGCCTGCCATTAGCATCACACAACTAAGGTCAAAATTAACCTAGGGTACTGAAATATTTATATAGTTATAGAGGCTTTTGGAAAGTAGAATTAAGATTAGAAGACATTGATAGATAAGTTATTTTTGCTAGTACAAGGGAGAAAAGCTGTTTAGGATATATAGGAAAATAAAAACAATATAGAGGAGGGAAAAGTACAGAGATGTGTGCAGGGTAAAATACATAGATGTGTGTAATAAGCTAGGTCAAGAAGGATTCGTTTGGGTGAGGACAGGAGTCAGAAATTTGAAAGGTATTAGATATGATACGGACGAAAGGAAATGCCATGTGTGGAGAAGATGATACAGACCGGCATAGTTTACTATACAGTTTACTATACTGTAAACAAAGGTACTAGTAGGCCACGATATGGATGCACTCGGCGAGAAGAGTTACTAAACAGATACGTCACAAGTGGGCAGAGTACCGGAGGTGCAGTTCCGATAATAAAAACATCGAAAGTACTGAGATGCTTCCAAAGTGACATGCAACTTGAAATAGCTGATGTTTGGGTTTTCGAGTTTTTTTAACGCAGTAATTTACTTTAAGATTTTGTTTCTTTTGTGTCTGTAGATAAATTAGTTGATTAAATTTGTGTTGTAGTTGTTCAATTTGGCAACCTGATGTATGTCTGTGTATTCCTGTTCATATTCTGTTTTTGTTAACGGTATGTTGATTAATCTGTGAACCAAGCTGTGGAAGATACATATTGACGCTGTATGGGTTATGTTTAATGTAACTGTCAACATGTGTTACTTTTCTGTATATTCCAAATTCTAATCCTGTTTGTGTTCGTATGATTTTCAAATCTAGAAAAGGTAGCCATCCATTCTGTTCTACTTCACTGGTGAAAACTATAGATATTTCTTGTAGGTTTAGCAACGTTATAGCATCATCAGTCTTTTAGGAACTATAGCAAACACTTTGTCAATATATCTATACCAATATTTGAAAATCTGTGGAAAGGCTTTAGTAATATGCGTTTCTAATTGCGACAAGATATACAATGGGAACGCTTCAGAAATATTAAATTCTAACACATGTACAAATCTGCCATAGCGCATCAATTTTGATCTGTGGATCACATCAAGCAAGAAATAGAATTGATCAAACAGGCAAAGAAACCCTTAGAACTGCAGATTTGGGAAAACATTTTCATTACTAAGAAACAGAACCTCCAGATAAATTTTGAAATTCCTGTAGTGGATGAAGTCATCAAATTTAACAGACTATTAGATGGCAGCACAACAAGCCGGAAGCAGACACCAGTTGCACTATCAGTCGACCACAGAACTGTGGATAAGGAAGAAGTTCCCAGAAACTAATCTTCATTAATAAACTTTTAAGTGAAGAATGTGTATACAAGGTTGACTTATCTGGTTAGTTTTTTTTTTTTTTTTTTTTTTTTTTTTTTTTTTTTTTTTTTGTGTATGTAAATATATAAAACTGACAGTTTTCCGACGCGTGAACATGCAACATATAAGTTTCCATGAGAGATAGAGGGAAACTCCAAGTTGATTGCACAAACTTCCAACGACTGCCCCTGCGATTTATTTGTGGTCATCGCAAAGGCCAAACACATGAAAAATTGCAGACACTTAAAATCGAAAGGTAAATCAGTTGGAATCATAGAAATACGTGGGATCAAGATATCATCTCCTTTGTAATTTTCCTTGGTGATTGTTGCCTCAATGATGTTATTCATTAGCGTTTTCACAGTTAAGTCTTTTTCCATTACACAGTCGTGGTTTGTTAATGTTGTGCAGAATGATTACAACTGATCCAGTTTATTTTAAACTGTGAGCTAGAAGTCCAGGCAATACTAATGAATTTAAAAACTCTCTGGAATAGTTGACTATGTCATCCTGGTTTATAACTGTCAACTGATTTTATGAAAACAACTTCCCCGGAAGAAACTTCTGTATGTTGCACTGACATCAACATCTGCATTTTTTGCCACCAATATTGCTCGTTCACTTTGCCAATTATGGTTAGTGTAATGGTGCGTTATGTCCAGAAAAATATGCTGAATAAGCTCCTCTTTCGAGTCTGTGAAGTGCCAGAAATCTGTGGGTAATTCATCCGGTCTTGATAACAAACGATAAACATTATTTAATAAAATATGGTAAGTAAAATAGCTTTTGAAAACTTTGGCAAGAAGTGGAATATCTTTCTACTTTGTAATACTTTTGTTTGTTAAAAGTAAAGGAAGGCATATATGCTCTGTAGAAATCTGCATGTGTACTTTTATATTTAGTTAATAAACCTGGTCCGTTATCACTTCATGTTTTTTTCTCATCTTTTAAACCTTTCTTGGACTTATATAAATATTTTGAAACCAAAATTAGGCGAATTGGTTCAGCCGTTTTCAAGTTTTTGCAAGACTAACAAAACGTCAATTCATTTTTATATATGTATACATAGGTATAGAGGATCAAAAAGTCATTTAACTTTCAAACTTGTACTAATGTGCCGCTAATTATAATTTCTTAAGTGTGAACAATAGGAAATGAGATATTAAAATGCAGAAGGAGAAGAGCAGTCAAGTTTATTTGGTTTAATGGAAACTGAATGACAAATTGATGGAAATCCTTCTCTTAACAACATAGCACTGTGCAAGTGTGTTAAAACATTGTTCTATTTTTGTATTTTCAGAATATTTTAAAAATTGGGTGATAAAAGTCAGTGATTGTTGGTTTTATTTAACTAAATTAAACCCATATTATTTTATACCATTGTTATAGGTACTCTGCAATAGAAAGATTATAGATTATGCAACATCTACAAACACTGTTCATAGAAACAAAGTTTTAAGGGATGGAAAAAAAATCATTTCCTCCAGAAAATGGTGAAAAATATTTAATTGTTCATTACAATAAACACAATGAATACTTGAGCAGACTGAATGACAGACTAATAAATATTAACTAATTAGTGCCTGTGTTTAATTGATTACTTCAAGATTAATAAATGTAAGAAAGCTGAAATGTATCTTATTTTAAATACATATTATAAGGGTTTTAGAGCATATTTAGCAGATTCTTACTGCATAGATATATGCATTATTCATACTCTAAAGTACTTATAAATCCAAGCTCTAGTAATCACGTATAAATTTTGCTGCAGTAGAAAGGTGAACCTTTAATTGCTTCTATAATCTGAAGGCTTAAAGGAACCAATCTAAACATAACTATGATGAACTAAAGGGAAGGGCTGCTCACCAATAAGCACTGGTCAGCTTGGTGAGCTATTGACCTGAACTAATATTTCTTTCTTTCCATATATCAGATCCCCTTTTTTACCTTTCCGATCCAGTCATCTTTGACCTCGGTGGTATTAGAAACCTAGGGGATAATTTCATTTTCTTTCCTGTTCATACCTTTCTCTACTTAGGGTGATGTAACTGTCATTTATGGTGCCCAATTTTAAAGGGTTATAGACAAGTTAAATGAAAACAATCCAGATGTCTCCCTGGAAAAAGATGTATTCTGGAAGTGAATTGTAATGTATTAAATACTATAAACAAGATATCTTAATGTATATATGTTAACTCTAAATTTTGCTTTAGTATATATTAATCTCTATATCATTATTTCTGTACTTATGTAAGTCTGACTTGATGATGCTATGAATCATTTGTTTTCACTTAAGCAGATAAATGAATGAAAGAATACATGATTTCTGTATCACATGGAAATAAGTAGAGTTAAACAAATGATTACTCACCTTAATATGAGTGTGTTTATGAGTTTTGTTTCAAATATATATCCTAAAGGAATCCAATTCAGAAACCTTAGTAGTGTTTCCAACGTCGTACCAACTAACGGGGCATTTTGAGAATTATCCTGAAAAATAGAAAACGAACAATAGTACACTTTAGGAGAATACATGAATGGAGAGTTGTACTTACATTCCTTAAAATGTTTAATCCTCCGTCTACTTCATATTGTGAGAGAGAGACAGAGAGAGACAGAGAGAGACAGAGAGAGAATGACTTCATCTGGGAGAGTACATAGTAATAAGAAACATCTTGAAAATATATGTGTTTGGAGGAATTTAGTAACAGTGACGCCAATTAATCTCAGAAACTATTTGTAGTTGGTGTATTAATACTCGTCACTTACTTGTTTATATTTAGGAGAGACTAGTTTCAAAGACATTCGCCTCCATTTTCAATCTCTTTCCAACTGGCATCTGTTGTTGTCTGCTCTCTCTCTCTGGTGGTGGAACTATGAACTTCTTTGTCAAATTATCTACTGGTGGGATTTCAAAGTTCATTACGCGATCCTTATTTTTCCATATGAATATGTGCTCCCATGTTGTCAATTTATTTTGGTTTATCACTCCTTTTATAATTTTGGATTTGGATCAATGTCATGGTTTTCATTCCAAAAGTGAAATGCTACTGCTGACTTATCTTCTTGTTTCAATCTGATGTTTCTAAAGTGCTCTTTGACTCTGGTTTTTAGATTTCTTTTAGTTTGACCTATGTAGCATTTTTCACAATTCTTTACAACTTATCTGATATATTCCGGATCTGTTAACTGATGGGATTTCATCTTTTGTGTTTGAATTTAGCAATTTTAAAATTGAGTGTCTATTGGTAGGTGCCAAGGTGATATTTTGTTCCTTGAAGATCTTTTTCAATTTATTAAATGTTTTTGGGTGATATGTGAATGAACTGATATGCTATTGCTTTCTTTTTCTTTTGTAAATGTGGTTGCTTCCTTAATGGTTTTCTTTAGTTTAGCTTTTCTAATTTCTTCAACACCAAACTTTTGTTGTATCCATTTTCCTCTGCTATGTGTAGTATTGTTTTTTGTTCTTTGAAATATTCTTCTTTTTCCATGGGTATGTTGACTAGTCTGTGTGTAAGGCTGTTTATTATTGCATGTTTAGGTGTAATTGGGTTGTGGCTATTATTTTTTATGTAATTTTCTGAATGTGTTGGTTTCCTGTATATTCCAAATTTTATTTTTGTGTCATTCCTGATGATATTTAGATCCAAGAAAGAGAGTTGTCCATTGGTTTCCTTTTCTATAGTGAATTTTATAGTCCTTTCTTGCAGATTAAATAATTTTAATGCATCTTCTAAATGTTTATTCGGTACAATTGCAAAGATGTCGTCAACATATCTATACCAAACTTTGAAGATCAATGGGAAAGACTTTTTGATTTGTGTTTCAAATGCACTCATAAATAAGTTGGCACAAAAAAGGTGAAAGTGGATTGCCCATTGATAACCCTGATTTCTGCTTGTAGTGTTTTCCATTAAAGCTGAAGAAGTTTTGTTCAATGCATAAATATAAACAAGTGACGAGTATTAATAAACCAACTACAAATAGTTTCTGAGATCTTGAAAATATTTAAGAAAATATAAAAGAAAATGTATTTTACATAAATTGTGCACTTTAGTGAGATCTGTATTGTCTGAATAGTAAAATCTAACAGTCATTTAGATTAAAGAGGACTGAGGCTATCTCAGAAAATTC